>MU690177.1:35596-48187 GCA_026770625.1 Nicotiana glauca
CCCCAATGGTGCTCTACCCCACGCCCGTTATCCGGCGGGCAAGTCACCTCAACACAGCACTATGATGTGCAAGTCCGGGGTTTACAAACCCTCAGGACATCATTTACAAGTATTACCCACCTCGAACCGGCAAAATCTCTAGCCCGCGATGCCTTTGCTCCTCAAGCCGGCCTCCACGCGCATCGAAACTAGCCAGAATCAGTACAAATATATTATAATAGGCTAATGGAACAACACCCAATCGAAAACAATCGAAATATAACAAAAATCTCAGAACTAGCAAAACCCGAGCTCCGGGCCCGCTTCTCGAAAAATTATGAAACTTACATTTTCAGAATCCTTGTCTCGCCACGAGTCCAATCACTTCCTGTCGAAATCCCTTCAATTCCTGTCCAAAAGCTCTCAAGTTTTGCTTAGAAATGGAGAAAAATGAACTTGGCTCGCGGAGAAAATATTTATAAACCCTTCTGTCCGCCCAGGTATTCCTTCATCGCATTCGCGACCAAAGCCACCCGAATAGACAAAAAATTTAAAAACTCAAAAATGCACTACGCGAAGGCGACCCTTTCAATGCGAACGCGGTGCCCAACAGTTCTCTCTCTCCGCGAACGCGTCTCACTCATCGCAGACGCGATGCTTTACCAAAACTGGGCACCTAGGCCCACTTACGCGAAGGCGTGCAGTCCTCCCGCGAACGCGATGGCCCACCTCCCAGATCTACGCGAACGCGTTACCATTCACGCGAACGTGATCAAGCAAAATCCTTAACTACGCGAACGCGACCTACCCTACGCAAACGCAAAGGCTAAATTCCAAGTCCTCCAATTTACTCTACGCGTTCGCGTCACATCCCACGCGAACGCACTGAAGAAAAGTTCTGCAACACCCAACAGCAAAAATTTGATCTTTTCAAAAACCAAAAAGGGTCCGTTTGAACACCCAAAATCACCCCGAGGCCCTCGGGACCTCAACCAAACATGCCAACATATCCAATAACACCATACGAACTTGTTCCAATCATAAAAACATGCCCTTAAACACAAAAATCATCAAATCAAGGCGGATTCAAGCCTAAGTTTCAACTATAACTTCTGAAACCAACATCCAATCAAAAACCCAACGAAATGATGTCCGAATGACCTAAAAATTTACAGACAAGTCCAAAATCACCTAACGAAGCTACTGAAACTCGCGGAATTCCATTCCGACCCTCGGATCAAAATATCACCTATCAACCGGATTTCACCAAAATTCCAACTTCGCCAAAATAGGCTATCTTCTTCACCAGACCTCCAAAATTACTTCTGATTGCGCTCCTAAGCCTTAAATCATCTTTCGGAGCTAACCGAACAATCGGACTTCAATTTCGAGCCCTCTAACTCATAAGTCAACATCCGGTTGACTTTTCCAACTTAAGTCTTCTTAAAAGAGACTAAGTGTCTCATTTCTTATCAAAATTACTCCAATTAAATTCTAACGCACCCAATATCGATGATGGGACATAAAGAAACAAAATAAGGGGGAAATAGGGCGGTAATACCTGAGACGACGGGTCGGGTCGTCACAATATCACTGCGGCGTGCAGTCCGATCCACATATAATATACTACTGCGGCGTGCAGTCCAATCCATATATATAATATACTACTGTAGCATGCAGTCCGATCAAATACATGTATATGTATATACTGCTGCGGCGTGCAGCCCGATCCGGTATATATCAAATACCCTTACTATGGGATCCTTGACCCCTCTCAGTCAATATAGACTTGGCCTTTCGGGCCCACTCAGCTAAGACAAGGCATTCAACCCTAGGTATTGCTCATTTGGAGTGCAATTTGCTAATACCGGTTCATATTATGTTTTTACAGTTTAGGACATGACTGAGAGTAGGTGTTCAACAGGTAAAGTGAGGTCAATTAGCTCAACATGCTCCTTAAGGGTTCTACAGATCGGCACAAGGCTCCAAACATGGCAACTAGCCCAGAATATACGGTTATAAGCTTAGTCTCAGTCAAATGTACAGTAAGTCCTCAATTGGGATGGACCGCATCCAAATCCCTAGCAATAACATCACCACGCTCATCATACGGCGCATATATCATCTCAAGATAGCACTACATAGTGCAAATAAGGGGTTTCAAACCCTCAGTATATCATTCATAACCATTACTCGCCTCAAACCGGCCAAAATCCTAGCTCGCCTTGCGCTTTCCTCACAAATCGACCTCCTCGAGTGTAGAATCTGACCAAAACTACAAGGAATAGGTTATAATAAGCTAATGGGACATAACCCAATTGAAAGAACTCAAAAAACACCTAAAAATACGAAGTTGGAAAAAATCGAGCCCCGGGCCCGCTTCTCAAAAGATTACGAAATAAACATCATCGGCTTCCTTATCTCGCCACGAGTTCATACATACCAAATTCACAAAAGTTGGAGTCCATTTGACCCCTCAAATCACTACCTAAAATTCTTTCAAATTTCAAGCCCTAACCTCCATTTTAGCCTTAATTCCCTTGGATTTTCAGTGTAAATCCACGTTTTTACACCATAACAATATAATCTAAGACCAAGAATCCATACCTGATGAAGACCCTCGAAACCCTCTTCAAAAATTGCCTAAAATCTCCTTAGTCCGAGATGAATATGTTGAGTTGCTTCTAAAATTCGCGAAGGTGAAATTAAATACCCCTGAACAACAGTTTCTGCTTCTGCGACACCGCTTTTGCGGTTATTTATCCGCTTCTGCGGTTCTTTGACTTTTACACAGGACCGCTTCTGCGGTCAACCAATCGCAAATGCGGGTCCGCTTCTGCGATCCAAATGTCCGCTTTTGCGGAAAACTCCAGGCCCCTCAAAGACCGCTTTTGCGACCCTAAAGCTGCATCTGCGGAACCGCTCCTGCGGCTCCTTTTCCGCAGATGCGGAAGTACCAGAAGCCTGAAGACCAGACATGCTGCATGCTTTCCAAACTCCCGTTTAACCGTCTGAAATCACCCCAAGGCCCCCGAGACATCAACCAAAAATACCAACCTACTCCAAAACTTCATACGAACTTGTTCCAATCATCAAAACATGTCAAACAACACAAAAATCATCAATTCACCACGGATTAAAGCCTAAGTTAAACTAAAACTTCCGAAACTCACATTCGATCAAAAACCCGACCAAACAACGTCCGAGTGACCTGAAATTTTGCACACATATCCAAAATCACCTAAAGAAGCTACTGAAACTCTCGGAATTCCATTCCGACCCTCGAATCAAAATCTCACCTAACAACCGAAATCCGCCAAAATTCAAACTTTGCCAATTCAAGCCTAATTTCACACCAGACCTCCAAATTTAATTCCGATCACTCTCCTAAGTCACAAATCCTCCCCCGAAGCTAACCTAATCACCAGAACTCACATCCGAGACCTCTAACTAGATAGTCAACTTCCGATTGATCTTTCCTAAACAAGCTTCCTTCCAAGAGGCTAAGTGCCTCATTTCCAACTAAAACCAATCCGACTCTACCCGATCAACTCAAATATTGATATTAAAACATAGAGAAACATAATATGGGGGAAACGGGGCGGTAACTCACGTGACGACGGGCCGGGTCGTCACACTAAGACTCCGTAGTAATGACTCTATGATGTTGGTGGTAGCGTTGAGTCTTGAATTAAGACACTATTTGCTCCAAAATGTACATGCAAACAAAAGGGAAAATAAAGAATTAGCGGAACAGCTTGGAGCATAAAATAGAAATTCATATATCAAATTACTAGGAAAAGTAGCCAAGTAGTTTCTGTCATTTACACATATTTACAGTCAATATATATGAATATATTCTAAATTAACTTACAATTTTAAGGATTTAGAGCAGCTAAAAATACATAAAATAACACATTTGTAAGCAAGGATTACATCTAAATAATACTTGAGTCGAAAGTAAAAAGAGGAGGTTGCTGACCTTTTTGCGGGCAACAAACTGAGGTAGGTCTTAATGCACTATCGAACTTCAATCTCGACTTTACTCCTCCCTCTCGAACAAAAGAAGACTATACTAAAATAAATAAAGCATAACTAAATTTCTGCTATGGAAAATACTAAATAGCAACAGTAGAAGTGTTGAAGTTAACGCTTTTCTTTAGGAGATAGCTAATAGGAAAAGAATGTAATTTTTTTAGAGAGGAGAATATGGCCACCAGCAGTCCCCATAAATTATCTTTCAATAAAAGTATTTATAGAGAAAAAATTAAATTAGGGTCCCTCTCGTGAGAATTGAAATTTGAACGGCTAAAAGAGCCGTTCTGATGACCCGCGGTGGTCAGAAATGGTGGCAGGGAAGAGTTAAGAAAATAAATTGAGGTGCACTCTCTGTCTATTGAGAAAGAGAGAAAGATCATAAAGGAGGAATGAGAAAGTTGAAAAACATGGCAATAGGTGTGAGAGAGAAAGTTTTGGAAAAAAGGGAAAAGAGATCTCTTGTTGAAAAAGAAAAGATTTTTATCTGTAAAGTAGATTGGAAAATTTGACCATAGTTAATTGTTATGCAGGATTTGAAATTTAAACCACAAAGGACAAAATTCTTGAAAGGAAAAGATCCTGAAAAGTGAGGAGACATGGTGGGGTCTTGGTTGAAGAAAGATGTTAAAAGAATAGATTTGCACCAAAATGGTGCAACCAAATTTGTACGGTAATGGAGAAGATTTTGGCATTTGGTCAAAAAGAAGAAGAAGAACGTTGTTAGTATCTGTAAGAGGGTTTGTGAGATAATATTCTTTATTATTTAAGGAGCAAAGGGGAGCCATTGGATCATCAAGATCGGATGGCTAAGAATAAAGAACCGGAGTGTTCTATGTGATGGGCTAGGCAGGTTTGGACTTATTTAAGAGTTTCAAATTTCCTGGGTCACTTTTTATTGATTGAATCGTTTGGTTATGGACTTGATTTTGGATTAAATTAAATAATCAGATTTGGGCCTTGCTTGGGCTATCGAAAGGGCCGAATCTCATTCTTCTTTATCTTACTTTGAGCTTCTAATTTTATAAAATATTCTAATAATTATATTATATAATATTACATAATGTGAACATATAAAAATAGCCTTTGCACTAATTGATATGTATAGAACTATAATATTCTTGGAACAAATATTTATAAACCGTAGTATTAAAGAAACATTATTATTTAATTAAATAAAGGAAAACGATATGGTTTTTACAGTTGGCGATAAGAATGAAAATAAAAGCAACAACGCCAAGCTAGGCGGGTTTGGGCTTATTTGAGAGTTTCAAATTTCTTGGGTCACTTTTTATTGACTGATTCGTTTGGTTATGGACTCGATTTTGGATTAGATTAAACAATCAGATTTGGACCTTGCTTGGGCTATCGAAAGGGCCGAATCTCATTCTTCTTTATCTTACTTTGAGCTTCTAATTTTATAAAATATTTTAATAATTATATTATATAATATTACATAATGTGAACATATAAAAATAGCATTTGCACTAATTGATATGTATAGAACTATAATGTTCTTGGAACAAATATTTATAAACCTTAGTATTAAAGAAACATTATTATTTAATTAAATAAAGGAAAACGATATGCTTTTCGCAATTGGCGATAAGAATAAAAATAAAAGCAACAACAACAACAATAATAATAATATCTAATGTTAGTAATAATAATAATAATAATAGAAATAATAACAATAATAAAAATAATGATACTAATTAGGTCTATTTTGGGATAAAAACTTGCAAAATAATTATTGTTTAATTATTAGTAATATTAGAAGCTTAAAGAGATAGCTTGGAAGAAAGGAGGGTCAAAATTGGATGTCAACAACTGCCCCACTTTGACAGGAGACGATAAAAAAGTTTTCGGGCAAAGAAATTGACTTAGTTCCAATTTTGCCCCGACCATCAAGGTTGGAATGGAACAAAGGGGACATAAGTAAACTATTGCGGCCGAGCTTCGGTTTCGAGTTGCCTGGATATCTCGGGTTTCAGGAGAATCTGGCGATATGTAGTACAAGAATTATGGTACCCTAGAGTAGGACTCAACAATTGATACAAATCTTAAAATGCTGCCCCGGTGTTGAATTATAGAGAAACCAGTTACCATGATTGAAAGAAAGATGTTTAAAATAAGAATTTGATTAGGAATTTTGAGAGTCAAGCTGAGCGGAGTTCAAAGTAGATCCTTGACATTTGTTGGAGAGTTTGATATTCCTCCCCAATAAATTTTTCCAGTTCACTGCTAAGATATAATTCCACGTTGCACTATATTTCCTGCAAAGCTTGGCATGCTAGATAATTCGTTAGGAAATAAGATGCAATACGCCATAAAAAATAATTTTATGAAAATAATATTTAGACGTCAATTCATGAGAAATGTGAATTGATTGGAAAAACTTATAAAAATATAATTTTATGGTGATATATCGTAATGCCATATGAAAATTTAGCTTACGAAAATAAATACGTTTGGCAATGATTTGTGAAAAATATATTTTGGCAATGCTTATGCAAGTGGGACCACTCGGATCGAAATAAATTAAATATCCTTTTGAGGAAGGATTAACGTTAATATCCTATTTGAGGATGGATTGATCTGATATATCTTATTTGAGGGCGGATATACCCGATATATCCTTTTTTAGGGCGGATGGACCCGATATATCCTATTTGAGGGCGGATAAATCCGACATGTAGTGCTTATTTGTAATTACAAAGATTGATATTATGCGGTACAAAGAGCTTAATATGGTACATAAAGCTTGATCCAGTGCCAAGGTTATACTAACGATATTCAGAGTGCGATGCAAAAAGCTTGGTGCAGTAGAGAATATCCATGGTGCAGAGGGCTTGATACGGTGCCTTTACAGAAGAAAATATTCAAGGAGCGGTGCCAATAATATGGGAATTTGCATGTTGACCTTTATTATTAGTAAATTCCTGCACTCAAATAAAATTATAAGTTTCAAAATATAATTTGCGATAATTTGGCTTGATCGTCATTTTGCACTATACTTCCTGCAAGGCAAATTCATCAGTAGAGTAGATATTAAAATGCAATGTGGTGTAAAGTAATCTTATGAAAATGACAGCTTTTGGGTGTTTACTTATACAATACGGCTTAGTCGGCCAAAATAATTTGATAAAAATATAACTTTATGCCAATGATGATTTTCAACAATAACATACAGTTTATATATGTGCTTTGGCAATGATTTATGATAATGATGCATTTCAATAATGACATTAACAACGAGGTCGAAATAAATTAATTAAAAGCATGTGAATGTGTGCTGATGTGTCCTGTTGAAGGCGGACAAGTCTAAATATCATATTAAAGGCAAACTTGCTTAAAAATCCAATTAAATATGGATAAGCGTAAATATTTAATGCATAGATGTCATGTTAAAGGCGAACAAGCTTAACTATAATATTAAAGGAAAATGTGCTTCAATGTCCTATTAAAGGCGGACGAGCCTAAATATCATAAAGGCAAGCATGCTTAAATATCCAATTAAAGGCAGATAAAGCTAAATTTTAATGCATAAATGTCTTATTGAAGGCGGACAAGCCTAAATATCATATTAAAGGCAAGCTTGCTTAAAACCCAAATTAAAGGTGGATAAACATAATTATTTAATACATAAATGTCCTGTTAAAGGTGGACAAATCTAAATACCATATTAATAGGCAAACATGCTTAAAAATCCAAAGCCCAAATATCCCGTTTAAGGCGGATAAGTCTAAAATATCATAAAGGCAAGCGTGCTTAAATATCAAATTAAAGATTGATAAGCCTAAATTTTAATTCATAAATGTCCTATTGAAGGCGGACAAGCCTAATTATCATATTAAAGGCAAGCGTGCTCAAAACCCTAATTAAAGGCGGATAAATATAAATATTTAATGCATAAATGTCCTGTTAAAGGCGGACAAACCTAAATACTATATTAATAGGCAAACATGCTTAAAATCCAATTAAAGACGGATAAACTTAAATATAGTGCATAAATATCCTATAAAGGCGGACAAACCTAAATATTATATTAAGGCAAACTTGCTTAAAAATCCAATTAAAGATGGATAAGCTTAAATTTCAATTAAAGACAAAATGTGCCTAAATGTCCTATTAAAGGCGGACGAACCTAAATGTCCTATTAAAGGTGGACGAACCTAGATGCATGGTGCTTGATTTGCAATTTAAATGTATAACGACCCAAATTTTTGTTTTAAGAATTCGCATTTCCGTTCAACGACATAAGACCTTGAGAAGCTTCGTAATATGCATCACGAACCACATGTATGGCCGAGTTTGATATTCATAAGATTCGGAGTTAAATTTAAAGAAGAAGAAAAAAAACAAATCTTATTTTTGATGCTCAAATAGAAAGAGTTGATCGGAGAGTTGACTTTTGAGTAAACGATCCCAAAATGGAATGTTAACGATGTCAATAGCTTCGTATGGTGATTTCGGACTTAGACGTATGTCTGCATTTGGATTTGGAAGACCACAGGATAATTCGGCGTGTTTTGGAGAAATAAACGTTGACGTGTTCTAATTATATTATTTTATATGTGGATGAGGTCTATTACTATTATGAATACCAATCGGATATGGTAGCAAGTGTACGAAACATACTATAAGTGATATGAGGTCTAAGGAAGCTCCTAAGTCTAACTCAAGTTGAAAAATTACATAATATACAAAATTTACAAATGAGTACGCACAAGACCTCATTTTGGACGAGCATATCTACGTGGTTAGAACGAGCTGTGTGATGCACAACCTATCAAATTAAATCTCTCTGAGTCTAGTTTCTACAAAATCAAACCGTTCATAATTTGGATATGTATACAGAATGTTATGACTATTTTACCGGACCTGTGTCATAACCGTGGCAGTTCAAGAGTTTTCTGCCCGCGGAACGCGATGGAGCACATAAAATAGCTAAAATACCACCGGGCAGTGTAAAAACCGAAGGGGTATTAGATTTCCTCCATTCTTTGTCATTTAAACTCGGATTTGGGCGATTCCTAAGGGGTTTTTCACGATTTCGACTTGGATAAATATTCTATATCCGTAAGTGATTACATTTCATGAATCTATATCAATATTCATCGTTTATTTCGGATTTGGATGAAAGAGATTGAAGTTTTTGTAAAACTTTTCAAAAATGAAAATTTAAGATTTGAATGTCCATTTGATATTGGAATTCGATAATTTTTGTATGGTTGAACTCGTATCGGAATGGGTTGTCGGATTTTATGAGTTTCGTCGGATTCCGAGATGTGGGCCCCACGGGCAATTTTTGAGCTAAATTTCGGATTTGAATCCGGAAAATTTATAAATTCATATATAAGTAGTTCCTACGATTTGTATTGAGTATTTTGAATTATTTATGACTAGATTTGAGGATTTCGGGCACGAATTCGCGAGGCAAAGGCTTATTGAAATTTTAAATTGGTTGCAAAGCGAGGTAAGTGTTTTGTCTAACCATAGCTTGAGAGAATATGAGTTGAATCTTATTTGCTATTTGCTAATTGTCGAGTACGACCTATAGGCATGGTGATGAGTATCTAGCCATTGGTGTCAAGTGTGCCCGTGAGTCTTATACTTTGATTAATGTGACTCCGTTTCGTATTGTATATGCTCTATATGATAATTTCTATTGAGGAATATGACTTGTGGAGTTATTATTGTTGATTGAACATTATAGAGCATTGGCTCAAGTTGAGAATTTAATTGTTGAACATTATAGAGCATTGGCTCAAGTTGAAAATTTAATTGTTGAACATTATAGAGCATTGACTCAAATTATATTATGAAAATATGAAAGCAAGTGGGTTGATTGAACCCCTGGAGCGTTGGCTCAAATTACAATATGAATTGTGAAAAATTATGAGATAATCGCACACTTTGGAGAATTTGGCTCAAGTGTTAGAGTGAGTTGTGAAATGAAAGTGGAAGAAAGAGAAAGAGGTATAAATTGTTCCCTTGTCGGGATATTATTATTTTGATATTGTTTTTCTTTGCCGGGATTTGATTGTTGTACTATTGTTCCCTTGCTGGGATATTATTATTTTGATATTATTTTCCTTTGCCGGGATTTGATTTTTGTACTATTGTTCTCTTGCCGGGATATTATTATTTTGATATTATTTTCTCTTGCCGGGATTTGATTGTTGTACTATTGTGTCACAACCCCAATCCCGATTGTTATGGCGCCCAACACAATTGATAGGCAAGCCCGGCCAATTAACACTCACACTCAATCACACCACCCATTTCCAATTTATACCATTAAATTACCGTTTAACAAGTCTATTAACCAATAATCTAGATAGAGACAGTATGAATCACTGACTTAGCCAACATCTCCCAAAGACCTAGGGTCATGAGTCTAGAGCCTCTAAGATAACAAAATAATACATCCTCAATATGGAAATAACAAAGGAATAGGGGAGGAGTCGAGTCCTGCGAACGTCAGGCAGCTACCTCGACAACTCCTGAGAAACTCTGAAGCAGTAAATAGCTCAACTATGCTTCTGGGACACCTAAATCTGCACACGTGGTGTAGGGAGTAAAGTTAGTACTTCCAACTCAGTGGTAATAAGAGTAAATAATAACTAAGCGGTAAGATATCACGTAAGAACACTCCATCATGCTATATATTACAGTACAACCTTTTGAACGAAAACAGTAAAACCGTGAAAATCCTTTAGAAACATCTAGCTCAATTTAAAATATCTTTTGAAAATATTATTTTTCCAACAGTAAGCATATGAAAGCGATATCAGGTAGTGCAAGTACGCACACAAGTCAGCCCTTCGGGCACAACACTCTATTTACAAATAATACCAGGGTATCTGTTACATGTCGACGTCCCCCTTTTTCACCCTTTTTGGGGCGGAATCGGGTTTACGACATTATGGATAAAATAACTCTTATTCCTTTTTGAGGAACCGGGTTATGGAATTTGAAGAGTCACCACCTAATGATTATAGTGAATTAGGACACTTTTTTTTATAGAAAAGAAAGGATTTGAAGGAAAACCAAAGTTCGGGTAAGAGCTTGAGATTATCTCGAGGGGAAGGTGTTAGGCACCCCTCAAGATCCACTAGTGTGGTTCCCGGCCATGCTTGATTGTGACTTTAAGAAGAGTAAGAGTAATCAAACAAGGTTTGCATATAGGGAATACAAATAAGTTGAATGCTTTGAAAGGAAAGAGGGAAAAAATGCAAATGCTTTTTGGAAAGAAAACGTAAAATTTCTAAACCATAAGAATAAAGGGAGAAGCTCCTAGGTTTAAATATAATATTGATCACGTTGGTGCAATATCCAGGAAGTCATTTCCGCACGAGATATTAGTGCACCTTTATCATCATCTCTATATTCTACCCTTCCCACCTGTTAATGTATTTAAGCGCGTTTGGTTTCGTTTACTTATTGCATGCTAGTACCCGTCCCAACCTATTAGTCCCGGGGTATTTAGGACTTCTAATCCTAAAAGGGGAAGGAGAGGGGATGAGGGCATATATGGAGTTTAAAGGTAAAAATGCTAAGGCGTCAATCAAAACAAATAGCACATAAAGGGAGTAAACAGACATACAAGGTTGTACATAAAAACCCCTTAAGCCATACAACAACTAGTTTAGCATGACTTGTAATTACTGATTTGGTCTTAAGATTAAAACGGATAATGGACAGATTAGTTTAACACATAGAGCTGGATACTAAGTCTACTTTGAGCCCCTCGGGTCCGATTTGTTCGAAATCCAAATACCTTGAACGAATGATTTAGAAGATACTGGTTTTAGAAAAAAGTATTCAGACGCAGAAGAGCTTTAAAGGAAAGTATAGATTGCAGTAAGTTTATCAACATATTTTGAAAGCATCAGACTGTTTGAGTTAAAATACAAACGAGTTATGCAAGAATTTCGAGGGCAGGAGTATTTTGAGAAAGAAAAGTTGGTTGCAGGACTGTTTTGAAGGCAGTTTTAGAGACTGATTAAAATGCTTAAGCAGAACTATTTAAGAAAAAAAAAGAAATTGTTCACGGAAAAGAATGCAGATTTGCAGAGTTTGAAAGCACATATGGTTTACAAAAAAAAGAGTTTTTGTTGAAAACATTGCTTAAAAAAAAGAACGTTAAGAACCAATTAACAAGATTGCTGTTATTTAAACGGATCAGACGGGTTGCAATTAATCCTATAGGCATGACATCTACGTTTCAATTTTATTTTTTAAAAAGGGGGGTTCTTAAAGCATTGATAAAAGATGAACATAATTATCCTACAGTTTGCCTAACGCATATGCAGTTCCTATGACATGATCTCTATTATGTGTGCAATACGAAATCCTATAGGCATAATTTCTAAGTGATTTGCAATATTGAGATCCTATATGCATGGTTTCTAAGTGGTATGCAATACTAAAATTCTATAGGCATGATTTCTACCCATTGACTTATGTAATAAAATATAAACCCCTCCCACATCTTTTCACTAAAATTCCCCGAGTTTCATTACATAGTTATTACAAAACTGGAGAGAAAAGACTAAATAAAGTACATCA
>MU690178.1:23933-33954 GCA_026770625.1 Nicotiana glauca
TGGATTTGGGGTCGTGACAATTAAATACCTTGTTGTGCTTATGTATTGAATGATTTTTATATATCTATGAAGTGAGTTATTATTACTTTAATTATTCTTGTTCTTTAATGTTTCCAAAGGGATTAACTAACCCTAGGACTCTCCCATTAACTCTAAATTGATTGTGGAAAAGATAATTTGGGGTTGGGAAAGATTAATTAACAAGAAATTGAGGCGTTAACCCTCATTTTATAGATTCTACCTAGGGATAGGATTGAACTACTTGTAGCCATTCCGGGTGTGCTTAATCTTCTAATTGTTTTAGGGATAATTCAATTAGGAAGTCTTGTTAGTCTTCGGAAGAAGCTAATTAAGAATTATTATCCGTGGCTAATTAACATAAACTCGCTCATATTTGTAAAATCATGAAATACATTGGATCGTTACTTGAGTGTAATTCCTGATGCAACCATACATGTATCCATTGATCATTTTACTTGCTTTCTAGGTCACTTTACATTTCCGTATTTAGATATAAAACATTTTCCAATCAAAATTCTTAGTGTTTGGTTTTGCGCAACTAGCGATAATTTTCTTACATGCCTAATCATTTACACATTGTTCTCTGTGGGATTCGACCCCGACTCATAGTTGGGTAAATTATATTGCTACGACCGTGTCTATTGCTTTTTAGTAGTGGATTTGGACGTCAGTTGGCACACCCCTGACAAAACTGTTAACCAAACATTAGGAGTTAGGATCCAATGTGGATCAAGTTATGGCCTGGGTAGTAATTAGAATACTACCAAGCCAAGAACCTTAACTCAAACATATAGAAAGGGATAGGGGTAGGGATTAACAATAGAAACAGATACAAGGAAGAACATAATTAGCATAGATCATTGAACATGCACATCAAAGCAAACAAGAGTGCTGAGGTTGTAAAGTAAAAACACAGGGATGAGGTAGAAAACTAAATGAAAAACATACCAGTTTCAAAGGAAAACAAGTAAGAAAACAGTAGTCTTGAGAGAGCCATGTTGCAAACAAAGTGATTCCAAAAGATCTCAAGCAAAGCAGAGTGTTGAATTCAAAATAGTATTTCAAGTGTGCAAGTACTAAATTGGAAGACTAGTAGTGAAGGTGAAATAGTAAGATGTGCGTTGAAGTTCTAAGGCATTGAACTCGAAGTGTGGATGTGAAAGTATTGAATTGGAAGTGTAGATGTAAAGTAAGGTCTCTTTAAAGTGCATAAGTAAAATCCCTTTTATAGTGCAAAGAAAACCAGTATGAAAGGTAAAGAAATCACTGAAATCAGTCTCCCTTTGGTTAAGAGATTCTGATTCCAACGGGTAGAAATTAGTTAAGGAAAGAAATTTCTAATTAAACCTTTCAAAGTAGCACAAAAGGGGTAAATACATAGAAGTTATTTAAGGAAAACAGTCAATGGTACACATTTTGCGCCAAATATGGGAAGGGAATCATTTAAACAACCATGAAACAAAAAATTGCAAGTTCAATTGAATGAACCACGTTAAGAAAGGTAAAGGAGGTTCAATCAAAGGGAAATCAGTGACAGTTCATCAGCCTTATTTAGGGGATTTCAAAATCAATCACTTAGTTGGCGAAAACTTTTGAAAGAGAAATTTCTCATATATAAAGCACACAGATCAAACAAAAGAATCGTTAGGTTATTTAGAAAAAGAGTTTAACACTGAAAGTCTCAGAGGCGCAAGCAAAAGAGATTCAAGTTTAATTACATACTAACAGTGAGTCTGAAAGCCTAGGGTCCCAAAGTGGAACTCTAGTACCACTTGTCAAAGAAACCCCAAAACCTAGGGTTTCGAATAGAGTCAGACAGTAGAAGATGAGCAAACAGGTCATTGAAAAGAGGCTTAGAAATCTCTTTCAAAGACTTATGAGAGACAAACATGCACAATAAAAGAACACTGATTCAAGGTCACGAGACCATGTTTGAGAAAGCTCGGAGTTAAAGCAAGTTCAGAAGAAAGAGGTGATGTGGGTTTTTTTAAGCAACAGTAGAGAAAAATATGCTTAGCAGGAACACAAACAAAACTCAGTAAAGCAACCAAAATCCAGGATTCAACCATAAACACATACAACAAAGAGTGAGGAAAACAACACAAACTAATATGCGAGCATAATATTTACAGCCAAAGATAGAAGAGTCTTGCATAGTAGAAAGAAATAAGAGAGCAAACTCATACGTAATAAGAAGAAAACATACGATCATAAAACATACATAAAGAAAGAATAGGAAGAATCAGAAAAATATTTGAAGAAACCTTTTCAGAAACCCTAAAAATCAAATTTGAATGATTTTGAAAAGGAAATTAGGGGAAAACCTTTAAAACGTCAAATAAAGCTCAGGCATATCACAGATCTAAAATAAATAAGCAAGTGCAAAACCTCAGACGGCTTAGAGTTGCAGAGAAAACCCTAGAGTGTGAAAGGTCTTGAGGAAAGTGAGATCCTGAGTCGAAAAGACTCATATTGCTTGAACACACCGGAATAATGGCCGGAGAGGCCATAGATCTACAGATCTGAGAAAGATCTAAAGAGAGCCATTGAGGTCGGGCTACTGAATGTTGAGCAACTTAGGTTTAAAGGTGAGAGAGGGTGAGCATAATTCCTCCATGGCCTGGAATGCCATGGATTCCGGTGGAATCGTGGTAGAATAAGGTGAGAATTGATTAGGGTTTCAGAGAGGCTAGAGAGGGTTTGAGAGATGAAGAGAGTTCAAAAACGGCGTCTATGATAGAATGAATTAGGTTTTCGGGGTATGGGAATTAAAAAGGAAAGGAGGAATCTCGGCCGTTGATCAAAATGATTGACGACCTGGATTAAAAGGGAGCCATGTGGGTTTTAAATCGGGTCATATGTTGGGTTAAAATTGGAATTGGGTTGATTTTAATTTGGGGCAGAATTGGGGGTCAAATTGACACTAAATTTGAAAGGAAATGAAACTGTAATTGAAATAGAAATAGGCTAGATGTTAAATAACCAATTTTCCCCTTTTCATTTTATAAAAATAGTAATAATGATTTTAAAAATAAATTAAAAGCACTGAACTAATTAATAATACATAAAGATTAATCCAAAAATACCGGAAATAAATTTATAATTGTAAAATGCTGCTAATCGTAAAATAGGCTATAATTGCAATTATATGCAATTTAGCTTTAAAAATACCAAATAAATTTATAAAAATATACAAAATCACCTTAATTTTATTTTTATATAAATATCAAAATAGATATAAATTATTCACCAAAATTATAATCTTGGGAACAATTATTGGACTTTACATCGCTAGAAATAGACAATAAATTGATTTTAAAAATATTCAAAAATTAGGAAAAAATACCAAAACTCTTGGTCATGCTATATATGCATGCTTAAGCTATTTGTAAAGTATTTTGTATGTAAAAATACATAGGGAAAAATTGGGTATCAACAGCTGCCCCTCTTTACCCGGGAAAAATGAAAGAGTTGTCGGGTAAAGATATGATAGCCAATTTTGACCGAATGAAATGATTTGAAGAATTTTGACCGAGCTCTAGGTCCTGAGATGCCTATATATCCCTAGTCTTACAGAATCAGGCCATATGTAGTTCAGGATCCATTGGCGGAATATGCCGATGGAGATTTTCGAAAAGCGGACGCGATGTTCATGTTGAGAATGATGGTCAGAGTCTGATACGCTATGGGAATTGGAAAGGGATTGCTCCCACCGAGATGACCTTTTCTAGACAGTTTACCTGAAAATAAATAATACCAACATATATTGTGCGTAAATTTAAACGTGATTCGAATGACGTCCTCGGACCATGACGTCCTAGGCCATGAAGCGTATAATAAAGGATTCGCAAACTACGAAATGATGTTCTCGGGCTACAAGGATGATGCCTCCGAACTATGATGCCTTTGAATAATTATATGTAAAAGGTAAAAAATGGGGTTCTCAGGCCATGGATGACGTTCTCGGGCTATGAAAATGGTGCCTCCGAACAATGATGCCTTTGGACAATTTGGCGATCTTTCAGCCCATGAAATGCAGAAGGTGGCGATCTTTCAGCTGATGCAAGACTAAAATGAAGTGGCGATCTTTCAGTCGATGCAAGATTTAAATGAAGGCAATATTTCAGCCGATGCAATATTTAAATGAAGTGGCGATATTTCAGCCGATGCAAGACATAAATAAAAATGGCAATATTTCAGCCGATGTAAGACTTAAATGAAGCGGCGATCTTTCAGCCGATGCAAGATTTGAATGAAATGGAAATATTTCAGTCGATGCAAGACATAAATAGAAATGGCAATATTTCAGCCGATGCAAGATTTGAATAGAGGTGGCGATATTTTAGCCATGCGGATGGAGGTAGAGCTTAACCTCAAAAGGCAGAATAGTAGCCTTATGCAATGAAGAAAATGCGATGGAGGTAGAGCTTAACCTCGGAAGGCATAATAGTAGCCTTATGCAATGTAAAGAATGCATATGGAGACAGAGCTTAGTCTCGGAGGACAGAATATTAGCCTTATGCAATGCAAAATGCAAATGGAGGTAGAGCTTAACCTCGGAAGGCAGAATAGTAGCCTTATGCAATGCAGAAAATGCAGATAGGGACAGAGTTTAGTCTCCAAAGGCAAAATAGTAGCCTTTATTCAATGCAGAGGATGCAGGTGGAGACAGGGCTTAATCTCGGAAGGTAGAATAGTAGCCTTATACAATGTAATAAATGCAAATGGATGTAGAGATTACCTAGGAAGGCAGAAAGGTAGCCTTACGCAATGCAAGAAATGCAAATGGAGGTAGAGTTTAACCTCGGAAGGCAGAAAGGTAGCCTTATGCAATGCAAGAAATGCAAATGGAGGTAGAGTTTAACCTCAGGAGGCAGAATAATAGCCTTATGCAATGTAAAAGTAAAAGATGAATGGTAGTAAAATCTCTTAGCTGATAGCTGATCACGATATTGTGGCTGCTGGGAATTTCATGTATGGATAGCAATTGTGAGTAGGTGTGATGGTTCTAAAGGTTGCATTCCTCAAAAGTATGAGCGTATAAATGTACTTGATGATTTGCGACTTGGGTGCCTGCATCCAAAGAGAAATCGTGAGTTTGTAGAGGGGGAAGGTTAGTTCGTATCCCTGGACTTTGCTTATCCTTCTTGGCTCTGTTTTCCAGCGATGCTGTGTATCATTGGGGTAGCGTCACTGAACAAAGCGATTTGATGATAGAAATGCATGATTTAGTAAAGTATAACATAAATGTATAATTGGAAAATAAGTTTCTTTAAATGAACGGACTACTGTGACACAGTTCAAGACATTGCGACCTTTCTCGCTCCGAAATTTTTAGGGTCCTTCTCAAAAATTGTGCCCCAGTTTACTGGGTTGCTGATTCTGATGGCTACTTGTGGTGAATGGCTAAAATCAACTTTGGAACTTTGAGGATCCTCCTCAAAATTTTGCCCCAGTTTACTAGGTTGCTGCTTCTGATGGCTGTTTGCGGTAAATGGCTGAAATCAACTTCAGAATTTTGAGGGTCCTCCTCAAAGTTCTGCCCCAGTTTCCAATATCGAGGAAATGAAAATTTTATTGAATTGTGACCGAACCCATAAGGATGCCTACGTGTCCCCTCTTAAACGAGAATTAGGTCTGACGTAGTTCAAAGGAATGCCGAACCGACAAACGATACGGTCGCGGATAAAGTCTTCCACGACTTTCTTAGTCACTGCCTTGTATGATGCTGCTTCAACCTATTTGGTGAAATAATAAATTGATACTAGAATGAACCTATGTCCGTTTGATGTGGCAGGCTCGATAGGTCCAATAACATCCATTCCCAAAGCGGCGAACGACCATGGTGAACTTATTGCATTAAGCTCATTAGGAGGCACCTTTATCATGTATGCATATATATGACAGTGATGGAACTTTTAGACATACTGGATGCAGTCCGTTTCCATAGTCATCCAAAAATAACCAGCTCAGAGTATTTTCTTGGCTAAGACAAAATCGTTCATATGTGGGCCGCAAGTCCCTGCATGAATTTCCTCCAATAGTCTGGATGCTTCCTTTACTTCGACACACCTTAACAACCCTAAATCTGGAGTCCTTCTATACAGGATTCCTCAATTGTGAAAGAAATTATTGGATAACCTTCGAAGTGTGCGCTTCTGAGTAGTGTTTGCAAGTTCTGGATATTCTACTGTTGCCAAATATTCCTTGATATCGTGAAACCAGGGTTTCCCATCCGCTTCTTCCTCGACATAACCATAGTAAGCTGGTTGATCATAAATCTTTACCAGGATAGGATCAATGAAATTCTAATCTCGATGCTGAATCATAGATGATCGGGTAGCCAATGCATCAGCACACTCATTCTGAACTCTGGGGACATGCTGAAACTCTATCTTTGTGAATCTCTTCCTCAAATCATGTGCATCATGCATATAAGGAAGTATCTTGGAATTCTTGGTCGCCATTATTCTCGGACCTGATGTATAAGCATGTCCGAAGCTCCGATCACTAGCAATTCATGAATGTTCATGTCAACGGCCGGCTTGAGCCCTAAGATACATGCTTCGTATTCGGCTATGTTGTTGGTGCATGGGAATCTGAGCTTCATAGACACCAGATAATGCTGACCGATTTCTGATATTAGGACTGCTCCTATACCAACTCTTTTGAAGTTTGCTTCTTCATCGAAAAACATTCTCCAACCGTCATAGGATTCTGCAATGTCTTTTCCTATAAAAGATACCTCTCCATCAGGAAAATCCATCTTTAGAGGCTCATTTCTCCATCCACGAGATTTTCAGCAAGATGATATGCTAGTGCTTGTCCTTTGACTGCTTTCTGAGTCACATAAACAATGTCTAATTCACTCACCAGGATTTGCCACTTGGCTAGCTTGCCAGTGGGCATGGGCTTCTGAAAGACATACTTCAGCGGATCCATCCTCGATATTAGATAAGTGGTATAGACACAGAAATAACGCCTCAACTTCTGAGCTACCTAAGTCAGAGCACAACATGTGCGCTTTAATAGAGAATACTGGGCCTCGTACGGGGTGAACTTCTTGCTGAGATAGTATATGGCCTGCTCCTTTCTCCCCGTTTCATCATGTTGTCCTAGAACATAACCGATTGCTCCATCCAATACTGCAAGTTAGAGAAATAGAGGTCTACCTGGTTCTGGCGGAACCAAAACTAGTAGTATTGACAGGTATTCATTGATTCTGTCGAAGGCTTTCTGACAGTCATCAGTCCATTTGGTAGCGACGTCCTTCTTCAACATCTTAAAGATCGGCTCACAAATAATAGTGGACTGAGCTATGAACCAGCTGATGTAGTTAAGTCTCCCCAAGAGACTCATAACCTCTTTCTTGTTCTTTGGTGGTGGCAATTCCTGGATGGCTTTGACCTTTGATGGATCCAATTCTATTCCTCGACGACTCATAATGAACCCAATTAGTTTTTCGGCAAGAACCCCGAATGCACATTTAGGGGATTCAGTTTCAGGTTGTACCTTCTCAGTCTGTTGAAGAACTTCCTCAAATCTTCCATATGGTCAGTGGCTTTCTTGGACTTGATGATAACATCATCTACATACACTTCTATCTCTTTGTGTATCATGTCATGGAAAATAGTAATGGCCCCATGTAGGTGGTCCCAGCATTCTTTAACCCAAATAACATTATCTTGTAACAATACATACCCCACGACATAATGAAAGCAGTTTTCTCCGTGTCTTCCTCATCCATCCATATCTGATGATACCCAAAAATATAATCGACGAATGACTGCAGTTCATGCTTGGCGCATTTGTCAATTAGAATGTGAATGTTTGGCAAGGGGAAGCCATTTTTCGATCTGGCCCGGTTGAGATCCCGGTAGTCGACACAGACTCTAACCTTTCCGTCCTTCTTTGGTACTGTCACGATATTGACTAACCATGTTGGATACTCTACTACCCTGAGAACCTTGGCTTTGACTTTCTTGGAAACTTCTTCCTTGATTTTCAAACTCATGTCAGTCTTGAAATTCCTGAGCTTCCGCTTTACCCACGGGCACGCAGGATCGGTTGGTAGTTCGTGAGCCACAATAGATGTACTGATACCGGTCATATCATCATACGACCAGGATAATATATCCTCGTATTACCTTAGGAATTCCGTGTACTCTTCCTTTTTTGATGGTGACAGATGAACACCGATGCACATTTCTTTGACATTCTCTGTATCTCCCAAGTTAACAACCTTAGTCTCGTCCAGATTGGACTTAGGTCTATTCTTAAAATCCTCAACCTCTTTAACAACCTCTTCTGGTATATCATCTTCTTCTAAGTCTATATCCATTTGTTGCGTTGTCTCGTTGCAAGTCACAATCATCAGTTCATCAAGATAAGTAATAGTAATGCTGTATAAATAAAGTAAACGATAAAAGGTAATAAGAGCGAGATTTATAAGAAAGTGAAATGCTTTGATAAATTTCATAATTGTTTTTAACATTAGAGCTCTTATTTTGAAATTAAAAATGCGGAAAGAAAGTCAACTAGTTAAAAAGTAAAGATAATGCATGGTGCTTTGTTCAGCCTTACTACCCCAAAGCTTTTCGAGCCCTGGTGGTTTTGATGGACCAATTATTGAAGCGTGCTCCTCGACTTATAGTTTTTATGGAAGGGCCTTCCTCCCATTCCTTCTCAAAAATGACAAAACAGTCCATGTTATCCTCTTCCAAAAACAAATTCCTCATTGCCGCCAGTGCTTCCTCTTCTTCCGACCCATATATGACATCGGCGGGCTAGAAAGTTTGCTCCAGGCGAGGTATCAGATGCTCTAGTGGGTAGTAGGGACTGCGCCACAGTGGCGACCAGTGGTTGAGCTCTTCCCAAGTGTATTCATATCCCAAACCAAAAGTGGTACCATGTTTTTTAAGCTTGATGGGTTTGGCGATTCCCTAGAGGTTTTTGCCAAGTCCTTGTCACGCCCCAAATCGAGGGACATGACCGGCGCCCGACTAGGTAGCCCCAGTTAAGCGGACCTGGGTGCCTTTCCTATCCCACGTGTTACCCTATATTTTTCATTACTTATTAAACACGGGATTAACCACTTTATAATTGAAATCACCCTTTTTCAAAACATACACAACATAGTTGATTACTAAACAAGGCTTACAACTCACATTACCCGACGTACAATACATAAGTTCATAACCCACATTTACTGTCTACGGAGCCTCTAAGATATGACAGGATAATACAGTACTTGCCGGTAACAAGGCTCCGGATATACCTTACACAAAACCAAAATAACACTCTGAAATAGAAGTGGCATGAGCCACGCAGGGCCCCGAGAGGAAAGGGGCTCACCCAAACGGCCAGTGGAAGATGAAGGAGTGCTACTGCCGATGAACTGAGGTACCTGCTACGGGTCCACCTACAATCATAACAAGAATGTAGCGCCCCCGGCAAAAGGGATGTCAGTACACTGGAATTGTACTGGTATGTTTGAATAAGCTTTGTCCCAAGTAAACTCAGGCCATAGACAAGCGAGTCACGTTAATAGAAACAACCAACAAATATGTAAAGAAATAACAAGATAAGCCAAACAAGTTTTCAACACTTAACTCTGTTTTCAAGAAGTCATCATCCCATATACAAGCAGAAAACAACAATGGAAGCAACAACCAAACACACATGGAGAGCACAATCGAGCCAGACAAAGGGACAATCAGTGCCCTACAAGTTACAAACTCTCCTGCTGTCTCTTTTCACAATGCCTCGTCAATGATTTCACAATTGGTATACATATCGATTTCCATGGCGATTTCGATCGCTTTCCACCCTTATTACCTCGTCCACCCTTATTACCTCGGCCACCCTTATCACCCCAACCCATAATATATCAAGTTGTGTTGCGGTGCGCAACCCGATCCCACCATACAGTTTCAAATCACAACAATCACAACAACAACCAAGAACACTTCACAAGATCACAACATTGACAATAAGCAAT
>MU690179.1:23446-42186 GCA_026770625.1 Nicotiana glauca
ATTTTACCCAACCCTTGGTGTTAAATCTACCCTATGTTTATGTATTAGAACTAAAAATAAGTGGGGATTACTTACCTCAAAATGTTAAGCTGAAACTCCCCTTTTGGAATCACCAAAATCGCCCTAGAGTTGAGAGAGATATGGGGGAAATGGGCTTAAGATCGAATTAGATGATAAACTGACCCCCTGTGATTTCCGCTTCTGCGGAAGAAATCTCGCTTCTACGGGTTCCGCTTCAGCGGACATAGGACTGCTTTTGCGGAAAATGTGCCAAAGAGACTGGGCCGCTTCTGCGGTCCAAAACTCACTTCTGCGAGTCCGCATAAGCGGAAATAGAATCGCTTCTACGGTTTGGGCCTACCGCTTCTGCGGTCTTGGGGTCCTCTTCTGCGGTTTCCCCTAGGCCTGGCCCCTTCCGCTTCCGCGATCACAGGACCGCTTATGCGGTCTCGCTTCTGCGGTCCAAGAGCCGCAAAAGCGGTTATGACAGAAGCATCAGATGTTGCCCCTTTTCAAATTTCTAGTTTCGCTCGAACCTCGACCATTTGACGCTCGGGGCTCCCGAGCCCCGCCCGAGCATACTGACAAGTCTGAAATCATGAGGCGGCCTAGTCGAACCTCCAGAACACCCAAAATATTATTAAATCATGGAATGGGACCCCAAAACCAATTAATCAAATCTAATGAACTTCAAGTTCTTAATTTCCTACCAACGGGTCAAAATGCCCTTAAACTACACGGATTGACGCCAAACTTTACGGGTAAGTCTTATATGATATTTCGGACTCGTACCAAGTGTCAGAATCGAAATCCGACCCCGATACCTATAAAACAATAATTTCTTAATTTCCTTTAATTCTTTAAAACTGACTTAATAATTTTTACGAAAAATTTCATTACTAAGGCTAGGGACCTCGGAATTCGATTCCGGACACACGCCCAGGTCCCATATTTTTCCACGGACCCTCAAAAATTGCCGGATTGCGATTCTGTGTCCGTTTTTCCAAAATGTTGACCGAAGTCAAACTTGGCCTTTTTGAAGATATGAAATAAAGCGAATGAGCTTATTCTTGCTCGAAATTCTTCTAACTTCCGAACCACCCACCCCTACAAGTCGTAATTCAGCTAAAGCAAAAGCGGAAAGGATCATTTAAGGGAACGGGGTTCAAGAATGCAAAACGACCAGTCGGGTCGTTACAGTTTCGGCGTGAATTGGAAAAAGTTGAAAAGTTGAAGGTTTAAAAGGTTGGAAAGTTTGATCAGGAGTTGACTATATTCATATTAGAGTCGGATTTCGATCCGGAAGTTGAAATAGATCTGTCATGTCATTTATGACTTGTATGCAAAATTTGAAGTCAATTGGAGTTGTTTTGGTATGATTCGACATTAGTTTTGAAATTCAATAGTTCATAAGTTCATTAAGATTGAATCGATACGCAATTCGTGGTTCTAGTGTTGTTTGATGTGATTTGACATTTCGAGCATATTCGTATGATGTTTTAGGCCTTGTTGATATGTTTGGTTGAGGTCCCAGGAGCCTCATGTTCGGCGCATTTCGGAACCTTAAGGATTACTGAAGCTACTTAATTTTTTTATGTCTGATTCCCTTCATCGCATTCGCGAGAGAGGTCTCGCATTCGTGAAGGGTATGTGGGAGGCATGTGAGGTTTGTTCTTCACGTACGCGAAGAAGGCCACACATTTGCGAAGGTGTAAGAAGTTGTTCACCGTGTTCGCTTATGAGGGGTCGTGTTCGCATATGCCTAGGCTCAGTTTGCATCGCGTTAGCATGAGTGATCTCGCATTTGTAAAGAGGAATCTGGTAGCTAAACATTTTGTGCTTCGCGGATGTGAGGCACATTCCGCGTTTGCGAAGAAGGATAACGGATTTAAGTTTCAAAATCAAGGGTTCATCTCATTTTTCATTTTTTGGACCTAGAGAGCTCGGTGTGAGGCAATTTTTTAGGGTTCTTCAATGAGATTGTTGAGAGTAAGTGATTCTAACCCGGATTGGAATACATTTCATGAACCTATTACTATTTTCATAATCTAATTAGGGATTTGAGTTGGAAATTTGGGAAAAATGGTAAGAACTTCCTAGATTAATTTTGGAGTTTTGAAAGGCGGTTTGAGGTCGAATTTGAGTAATTCTTCTATAGTTGAACCCGTTATTGAATGTGATTTTGGATTTTATAATTTAGGTCAGGTACCGAGATGCGGGCCTGGGTTGACTTTTTGTGTTGAATTTTTATTTCTTTACAAAGATCATAACTTTATTATTCAAATTAGCTTCCTATAGTTTATATTTATGGTATAAAATTATTTTGTCTAGATTCGAGCCGTTCGGAGTTGGATAATCAAGGGAAAAGCCTACTAGTGGATTGAGATAGCGTGATTTGAGGTAAGTGTCTCGAATAACTTTGTAAGGGGGGATTTTACCTTAAGATTGGTGTTGTTTTGTGATAATTTTGATGTGTGGAAGCCGTGTACGCAAGGTGACGAGTGTGTACACAGACTAAATGTGAAAATTTAACGATTTTAGCTATGTAGATTCCTTTCATGCCTTAATTGGGTTATCTTAACATGTCACATCCATCATCATTAGTCTATTTTCACATGATCTACTTGTCTTTTCTCTTACTTGTTAATTGATCCATATGTTTAATTGAAGTTCTTGTTTTCTTTATTCCATATTCCTTTAACTGTTAAATTCCTTATTTGAAGTTGTTATTCTTGGAATATCTTGTTATTGAAAGTAGCATTGAGCTATAAAGATCATGATTCACATTGAGGCAAAGTGTTTAGTTGTGAAATACTATTTGTGTTGAGTTATACACTTCTGATTGTCATTGTTGATACTCTTGTGCACATTGTAGTTGAGTCGTAGGATACTTTTGCAAAAATATAGTTATTGTTAGTTTATTTGGAAAGTTGTGATATTGGGCACTTAAGGTGTGATTTGTAATACACTGTGATATTGATACGTATGTGGTGGTATAAGGTTTTGGGGTTTGAAAGACATGCGGTGAGATAAGACGGGCATGATATGCGTGGCTAGTAGGAGGAATACTAAAAGCCATGCGGTGTGATAAGGTGAGATAAAACGCGGGATTCTATGGCAAATGATTTTCAAAACGAAATGCGCAAAGTTTCCCACAGTGATATAAGAAAAGATTGTGATTTGAGACTACGAGGCGGTACATCTGTAATGACTCTTTGTTGGTATTACTCTTTCACTTTATTTGTGCCTAGTTATTTTGTTTCCTTGGCAAAACATTCGTTGTTTTATTCTGTGGTGCATTGATTGCTTGAGTTCTGTGTAGTAAATTATGGTATCTTCCTCACTTGTTTCATTTTAATTGTTATTATTATTGCAGTGTTAAATTACTTGTTTTGCCTCTTATTTATTTATTTATTTATTTATATATTTATTTATTTATTTATTTATTTCAGTAGGATCTTGATCTGACCTCGTAATTACTCTATCGAGGTTAGGCTTAGCACTTATTGAGTACCGTTGTGGTGTACTCATGCTATGCTTCTGTACATCTTTTTGTGCATATCTTGGTACCTCCTACTAGTCCAGGCATCAGTGAGTTGAGCTAGTACTCTAAGACTTCAAAGTACATCTGCCAGCTCCGCAGGCCTCGAAGTCACCTTTTATTTATTTCTATATTTTTCTTTTTTTTATTAGACTCGTGTGTGTGTGTGTATATATATATATATATATATATATATATATATATATATATGTGTGTGTGTGTGTGTGTGTGCGCGCGTGTGTGTGGATGAATATGGTACTGCCGTAGTGCTTGTGACATGATGTCACTAGGTTTTGGGGAAAACTTGTATAAGTTGAGCTGTGATGTTTATTCTACATAGATGTTGAGTATTTGAGAGTTTAACTGTTATTTCAGTTGTATTCTGCATGTTGGTAGGCTTACCGTGTCATAAAAATTAGGTGGCATCACGATATTCTACGAAAATAATTGGGGTCGTGATACGAGGCCAGGTCAAAACACCTACTAGGTGTAAATAAACTAATATAATATGGATAAATAGTGGAAACCGGAGAAATAACTAATGCGAAACAGTTACAACACGAACTAATACTGAAATTTCAAGCACGAAAATAACATAAAAAAATCAGTTAAAGAGAACCAAAATGATTATATACGGACAATAACTAACAAAAACAAGGAAGATCAAAACAACAAGAATCACTACAACGTACCACATCATGTACAATAAGAATCACCACCGAGGTACCGCCTCGAGTATATATATCAAGAATCAAAACTGAGGTACCTCCTCGTATTCACAATTCACAATCTTTCCTTGTACCACCATGTAAGCCTTACATTTGAAGTAGGTTTTGAAAAACAATTTTCATAGCTACAATGTGACGATCCGACTCATTGTCTCATGTATTACAGCCTCGTTTCCCCTATTTAATGCTTCTTCATGTTTCATTATCGATATTGGTTTTGTTGAAAAGTGAACCAGACGTTGACTTATGAGTTAGAGGGCTCGGATGTGAATTCTGGTGATTCGGTTAGCTTCGAGAGATGATTTGTAACTTAGGAGTATAATTGGAAGTTATTTTGGAGGTCTGGTGTAGAATTAGGCTTGAATTGGCGAAGTTAGAATTTTGGCAAAATCCGGTTGATAGGTGAGATTTTGATCCGAGGGTCGGAATAGAATTTCCAAAGTTGTAGTAGCTCCGTTAGGTGATTTTGGCTATGTGTGTAAAATTTCAGGTCATTCAGAGATGTTTAGGTCGGGTTTTTAATCAAATTTGCAATTCAGAAGTTTGTAAGAAACTTAGGCTTGAATTCGATGTGATTTGAAGGTTTTAGTGTTGTTTGATGTGTTTTGAGGATTGGAACAAGTTGGAATGAGGTTTTAGGATGTGTTGGTGTTTTGGGTTGAGGTCCCGGGGGCCTCGGGGTGAGTTCGAGTGGTTAAACGGGAGTTTTTGAAGTTGCTTCAGGTCTGTTGTTGTTGTCATCTGGTATTTCCGCTTCTGCGGAAATGCACCGCAGAAGTGGTTTCGCAGAAGCAGGTGAGGGGTCGTAGAAGCGGTCAGGCATGGGCTAGAGTAATTTCCGCATAAGCGGAAGATGGTCGCTTTAGCGAGTCAGCATGAGCGGACATTTAACCGTAGAAGCGGTTTTGGGTGGTCTGCAGAAGCGGACTCTGAGTCATATAAACGGAATTTTGGTTTTTAAGTGAAGACCGCATAAGCGGATTTTTGGCCGCAGAAGCGGTCCTGCATAAGTGGAAGCGGGACCGCAGAAGCGAAAGTCGCTGTAAGCAGAAGGGTGTTTATATCATTATTTCATCCGCGAGTTTATTCAAATTTTCCTTCATTGTTAACCACCTTAAGAGCTTCTTGGTAGAATTTGAAGAGGATTTTGATGGGAATCGATTGGAGGTAAGTCTCGTGACCTAGAAACGTCATTTTTGTGAAGAATCAACCTTTAATTCTTGGAAATTTGGGTAGAAATTGGAAGAACTAGGCCTTGGTTTTTAAAATAAAAATTTGGGATTTGAAAGGGCATTTGAACTCCGATTTTGGTAAATTTGATAAGTACGGACTCGTGGCGAAACGAGGAATCCGGTGATGTAAATTTTGTAATTTTTTGGGAAGTGGGCCCGTGGCTCAGATTTTGCCAACTTCGTGATTTTTGGTGTTTTCCGAGTTCTTTCGACTGGGGGGATCGGGTTTTGCCAACTTCATGATTTTTGGTGTTTTTCGAGTTCTTTCGACTGGGTTATGTTCCATTAGCCTATTGTAATATATTCCTTGTGGTTTTGATCAGATTCAGCACGCGAGGAGGTTGATTCGAGAGGAAAAGGCATAGCAGACTAGACTTGTGACCGGTTTGAGGTGAGTAATAGATGTAGATGATGACCTGAGAGTTTGAAACCCTGGTATATCACACTGTGACGCTATATTGAGGCGAGACACGTACTCTATGATGCGTGCGGGGTTGTTTGTGATTGGGGACTATGACTTAGTCCGTCCCGAGTGATGTTCATATTGTGTTCTTGACTAGAGATTTATTGGTAAACCTCCTACTTGGATTTTATGAAAGTGTTTGGGCTGTGTGCCAATTATTTGAATCCTTTAGGGATTATTATCACTGCTTCTATGACACTTACCATGTTATATGATTTCAGTCTTGAGTTAAACACCGTTTCAAAATTTTTAGTCATAATTCTAAGGTTTTAAAAATTAAACTATATTTCTTAATGTCTGGAACTGAGAATTTTAACTTGACTTTGCCCGTGTGGCTCACATGCATATTCTGGACTGAGTGTGGATCGGGCTGCACGCCGTAGCGATAATATAATGATATTGCGCTTGGACTGTAGGAGCCCCTCCGGAGTTTGAACCCCCACAGTGAGCGCGGGTACCCAAATGGATCGGGATGCGCGCCGCAACGGTCATGTGCATTGCATTGAATCCATACATTGATGATTATCTGACCTACATATCATTGCTTGTTTGCCATTTCTTCGTTAAATATGCTAAACTTCTAGCGGTAGCTTTACATTGTGGTATTTCGTGAATTCTCATCTTCAGGCATTATATATGCTTATTACTCACTGAGTTGGAGGTACTCACTTTACTCCCTGCACCATGTGTGGAGATTCAGGTGTTCCGGGAGCTTAGTTGAGTTGTTCGCTGCTTCCCAGATTTATCAGGAGTCGTCGAGGTAGCTGCCAGACATCCGCAGGACCCGACTTCTCCCTTTAACCCTTTATCTTTCAGTATTTTAGACTTCTGTATTATTGTGGATTAACTACTCAATTGTATCTAGAGGCTCTAGACTCGTAACTCCAAATTTTTTGAGGAGATGTTTCGACATTTGCTATTGTTACCGTTCTGTTTCTAACTAATTATCGGGTTGGATGTCTTGTTAATATGTTAATTTAATAAGGTTAATTGGTAATGGGATGCGTAATTGGGTTATGAGTGATAATTGGTCAAGCTTGCCTAGCAATTGTGTTAGGCGCCATCACGACCGGGATTGGGGTCATAACAAGTTGGTATCAGAGCCTAGGTTTACTAGGCCTCATGAGTCATGAGCCGGTTTAGTAGAGTATCATGGATCGGTACGGAGACGTCTATATTTATCCTCGACAGGCTGCAGAGCCTTTAGAAAACACTTCATATTCTTGAAACTCTTGTCATGCGGCTTTGTTGACCCGAGAACTTCAATTCTGTATTCTATTCTCTTGCAGATGGCAAGAACCTGTGCTACCGGACGTAACGGATGACCACCATTACCACCCGCTATAGGCCGTGGGCGTGGTCGTGGTCGAGGCAGACCAGCGAGGGCAGCACCTGCAGATCCACCAACTGCCCCAGTTTAGGTCCAGCCTCCAGCTGTAGATGCTCCAGCAGTACCTATTCAGGCACCGGCAGTGCCCATTGTGATTCCTGGTCTCCAGGAGGCTTTAGCTCAGATACCATCCGTCTGCACTGGCCAGGCTCAGGCAGTCTCAGCCACTACTATAGCAACTACCTCACAGACCGGGGGTGGACATCAGACCCCCACTACTCACACACCTAAGCAAGTTGTTCAAGGATTGCAGACACCAGGAGTGGTTCTAGCTCAGCCGGTTGCACCAGCAGCACCAGCCACTCCAGTTGCACCAGCTCCAGCCTATGTGGTTTCAGCTATGCCAGACGATGAGCAGCGTCGTCTTGAGAGATTTGGCAGGCTTCAGCCTCTGACGTTCAGTGGTACTGAGGTCGAGGATGCCTAGGGTTTTCTGGATAAGTGCAAATATATGCTTCGCACCGCAGGGATCTTAGAGTCGACTGGCGTAGCTTTTACTACCTTCCACTTCTCAGGGCCTGCATTTGCCTGGTGGGAAGAGTTTGAGAGGCGTAGGCTTGTTGGAGCAGCACCCCTTACTTGGCAGCAGTTCTCCACTCTCTTCCTGGAGAAGTATGTACCACAGTCTCGTAGGGAGGGGATGCGTCGTAAGTTTGAGTGGTTGATTCGGGGGGACATGGCTGTGACCCAGTACGAGTAGAGGTTTACGCATCTAGCTCGACATGCTACTTGGATGATCCTGACAGATCGGGAGAGGATTAGGAGGTTCGTGGATGGCCTCAACTATCGACTTTGTATTTTGATGACCAGAGAGAGGGTTATGAGTGTTTCGTTCGAGGAGGTAGTCAACATGGCTTGGGAGATTGAGACGGCTCATCGTCGGGAGCGTGAGGAGAGAGAGGCCAAGAGGCCTCGAGGTTCAGGTAGCTTTAGTGGTGATCCGTCTAGGGGCCAATTCCAGCGTGGTAGAGGTCGATCCTTCAGGCCTCCTCAGTCAAGTCGCCCAGAGCACAGTGGGGCTTCTTCAGGCCGTGGTCATTAGGGATTTCAGCAGGGCCAATCTTCACTTAGTGCCCTCCCAGCACAGAGCTCTACTCCTGCCTCTTCAGCCTAGGGTTCTTCAGCAGCGAGGGGTTCCCTTCAGTTCCCCTCTCCGGCACTGGGTGGTTACTACGAGTGCGGTGAGTTTGGTCACATGAGGAGACAGTGTCCTCGACTTTGTGGTGGTCTGTCTCAGTAGAGGGATCGGCCCTCCTCTTCTACTCCATCTACTTCAGCACCCTCCCAGTCAGGTAGGGGTGGGGGCCAGGCAGCTAGGGGCCGCCTTAGAGGGGGAGACCGATCTGGTAGTGGTTAGGCTCGATTCTATGCTCTTCCATAAAGGAGGGATGCCATTGCATCATGTGCTGTTATCACATGTATTATTTTAGTCTGCCATAGGGATTCTTCTATTTTATTTGATCCAGGATCTACATACTCTTATGTGTCTTCATATTTTGCCCATCATTTGGGTACGACCCATGGTTGTCTTGCTTTGCCCGTGCACATATCTACCCCGATGGTTGATACTATTGTTGTGGACCATGTGTATCGATCTTGTCTGGTGACTATTGGGGGTCTGGAGACCCGAGTCAACTTGTTATTATTGGGCATGGTAGATTTTGACGTGATTCTGGGTATGGACTGGCTATATCCGTACCATGCTATTCTGGACTGTCATGCCAAGACAGTTACGTTGGCTATTCCGGGTGTTCCGAGGATTGAGTGGCGTGGTATGACTGACTATGTTCCTAGCAAGGTGATTTCTTTCCTAAAGGCCCAGCGGATGGTTGGGAAAGGTTGTCTATCATATTTGACTTTTGTGAGAGATGTTGGAGCTGAGACTCCTAGTCTTGATTCTGTTCCCGTTGTGAGGGACTTCCCTAATGTGTTTCCTGCAGACCTACTGGGTATGCCACTGGATAGGGACATTGATTTTGGTATTGATCTGATGCCGGGCACTTAGCCCATTTCCATTCCTCTGTATCGTACGGCACCGGCGGAGTTGAAGGAACTAAAGGATCAACTTCAGGAACTCCTAGATAAGGGGTTCGTTCGTCTGAGTGTGTCACCGTGAGGTGAATCAGTCTTATTTGTGAAGAAGGAGGATGGCACAATGAGAATGTCTATTGACTACAGGAAGTTGAACAAGGTGACAGTGAAGAAAAAGTATCCAATACCTCGTATTGATGAATTGTTTGATCAGCTCCAGGGCAAGGGTATTCTCTACGATTGATCTTCCTTCAGGCTATCACCAGCTGAAGATTAGGGATTCTGATATTATGAAGACGGCTTTCAGGACGAGATATGGGCACTATGAATTTTTAGTTATGTCTTTTGGGCTGACTAATGCCCTAGCCACATTCATGCATCTGATGAACAGTGTATATCGGCCGTATCTGGATTTATTTGTGATCGTTTTTTTTGATGACATCCTGGTGTACTCGCGTAGCCAGGAGGAGCATGCTCAGCATTTCAGAGTGGTGTTACAGAGATTGAGGGAGGAGATGCTTTATGTAAAGTTCTCCAAGTGTGAGTTCTCGCTTGGGTCTATGGCTTTTCTAGGGCACGTGGTGTCCAGTGATGGTATTCAGGTTGATCCAAAGAAGATAGAGGCAGTGCAGAGTTGGCCTAGACCGTCTTCAGCCACGGAGATTCGGAGTTTCCTCGGTTTGGCAGGATATTATCGCCGGGTCGTCCAGGGTTTTTCATCTATTGCTTCGCCCTTGACCAAATTGACGCAGAAGGGTGCACCATTTGTATGGTCGGACAAGTGCGAGGAGAGCTTTTAGAAGCTCAAGACAGGTTTCACCATAGCTCCAGTGTTGGTTTTGCCATCAACTTCAGGTTCTTACACCGTGTATTGTGATGCTTCGAGAGTTGGGATCGGATGTATGTTGATGCAGGAGGGTAGAGGTATTGTATATGATTCTCGTTAGTTGAAGCCCCATGAGAAGAACTACCCCGTACATAATTTGGAGTTGGCTGCTATAGTTCATGCTTTGAAGATTTGGAGGCACTACTTATATGGCATATCTTGTGAGGTATATACTAATAATCGCAGCCTTCAGCATTTGTTCAAATAGAAGGATCTTAATTTGAGGCAGCGGAGGTGGCTTGAGTTACTCAAGGACTATGATATTACCATATTAAATCACCCAGGGAAGTCCAATGTAGTGGCCGATTCTTTGAGCCGGAAGGCGGTTAATATGGGTAGCTTGGCATACATTCCAGTTGGGGAGAGGCCATTTGTAGTTGATGTCCAGGCTTTGGCCAATCGGATGGTGAGGCTAGATATTTCAGAGCCTAGTCGGGTGTTGGCTTGTGTGGTTTCTCGGTCTTCCTTATATGACCGCATCAGAGAGCGCCAGTATGATGATCCGCACTTGCTTGTCCTTAAGGACAAGGTCCAGCATGATGATGCCAAAGAGATGACTATTGATGGTGATGGTTTGATGAGGATGCAGGGCCGGATTTGTGTGCCCAATGCAGATGAGCTTCGGGAGTTGATATTAGAGGAGGCCTACAACTCACGGTATTCCATTCATCCAGGTGCCACGAAGATGTATCAGGATTTCAGACAGCATTACTGGTAGAGGAGAATGAAGAAGGATATTGTGAGTCATGTAGCTCGGTGTCTCAACTGTCAGCAGGTGAAATATGAACATCAGAGGCCCGGTGGTGTACTTCAGTGCATGGATATTCCCGAGTGGAAGTGGGAGAGGATTTCTATGGATTTTGTGAGTGGTCTCCCTCGAACATCGAGGAAGTTTGATTCGATTTGGGTGATTGTGGATCGGCTGACCAAGTCCGCGCACTTCATTCCAGTATGTACTACTTATTCTTCGGAGCGGTTAGCTGAGATTTTTATCCGGGAGATTGTTCGATTGCATGGGGTCCCAGTTTCCATTATCTCAGATAGGGGTACTCAGCTTACTTCCCAGTTTTGGAGGACCTTTCAGTGAGAGTTGGCACACGGGTAAAGCCGAGTACAACATTTCATCCTCAGATAGACGGGCAGTCCGAGCATACCATTCAGATATTAGAGGACATGTTGCGTGCCTGTGTTATTGATTTTGGAGGTTATTGGGCTGAGTTGCCACTTGCAGAGTTTGCTTACAACAACAGCTATCAGTCCAACATTCATATGGAACCGTATGAAGCCTTATATGGGAGACGGTGTAGATCTCCGGTTGGTTGGTTTGAGCCGGGCGAGGCTAGACTATTAGGGATAGAGTTGGTCCAGGATGCCTTAGATAAGGTATAGGTGATATAGGAGAGACTTCGTATAGCTCAGTCACATCAGAAGAGTTATGTGGACAGGAAGGTTCGAGATGTATCTTATATGGTGGGCGAGAAGGTCTTGTTGAAGGTTTCACCCATGAAGGGCGTTATAAGATTTGGAAAGAAAGGAAAGTTGAGTCCGCGGTTCATAGGGCCTTTTGATATACTTAGGCGGATTGGGGAGCTGGTCTATATGCTTGCTTTGCCACCCATCTTGTCGGGGGTTCATTCAGTATTCCATGTTTTTATGCTCCGGAAGTATGTTGGGGACCCGTCTTATGTGTTAGACTTCAGCACGGTCCAGTTGGATGATGATTTGACCTATGATGTAGAGCCAGTGGCTATTTTGGGTCATCAGGTTCGAAGATTGAGATCAAAGGATATAGCTTTGGTAAAGGTGCAATGGAGAGGTCGGCCCGTGGAGGAGGCTACTTGGGAGACCGAGCAGGAGATGCAAAGTATATATCCTCACCTATTCGAGACTTCAAGTATGATTCTTGACCCGCTCGAGGATGAGCGTTTGTTTAAGTTGGGGAGGATGTGACGACCCGACTTGTCATCTCATGTATTACAGCCCCGTTTCCCCTATTTAATGCTTCTTCATGTTTCATTATCGACATTGGTTGTGTTGGAGTTGAATTGGATTGGCTTGGATAGGAAATGAGACACTTAGTCTTTTTAAGGAAGGCTTGGTTTGGAAAAGTCAACCGAATGTTTACTTATGAGTTAGAGGGCTCGGATGTGAATTTCGGTGATTCGGTTAGCTTTGCGAGATGATTTGTGACTTAGGAGTGTGATCGAAAGTTATTTTGGAGGTCCTGTGTAGAATTAGGCTTGAATTGGCGAAGTTAGAATTTTGGCAAAATCCGGTTGATAGGTGAGATTTTGATCCGAGGGTCGGAATGGAATTTCGAAAGTTGCAGTAGCTCCATTAGGTGATTTTGGATATGTTTGTAAAATTTCAGGCCATTCGGAGGTGTTTAGATCGGGTTTTTGATCGAATGTGCAATTCAGAAGTTTGTAAGAAACTTAGGCTTGAATTCGATGTGATTTGAAGGTTTCAGTGTTGTTTGATATGTTTTGAGGATTGGAACAAGTTGGAATGAGGTTTTAGGATGTGTTGGTATTTTTGGTTAAGGTCCCGGGGGGCCTCGGGGTGAATTCGAGTGGTTTAACGGGAGTTTTTGAAGTTGCTTCAGGTCTGTTGTTGCTGTCATCTGGTATTTCCGATTCTGTGGAAATGGATCGCAGAAGCGGTTCCGCAGAAGCGGGTGAGGGGTCACAGAAGCGGTCAGGCATGGGCTAGAGTAATTTCCGCAGAAGCGAAAGATGGTCACTTTAGCGGGTCCGCAGGAGCTGACATTTAACCGTAAAAGCGGTTTTGGGTGGTCCGCAGAAGCAGACTCTGAGTCACATAAGCGGAGTTTTGGTTTTTAAGTAAAGTCCGCATAAGCGGATTTTTGGCCGTAGAAGCGGTCCTGCATAAGCGGAAGCGGGACCGCAGAAGCGAAAGTCACTGTAGGCAGAAGGGTTTTTATATCATTATTTCATCCGCGAGTTTATTCAATTTTCCGTCAATTGTTAACCACCTTAAGAGCTTCTTAGTAGAGTTTGAAGAGGATTTTGACGAAAATCGATTGGAGGTAAGTCTCGTGACCTAGAAACGTCATTTTTGTGAAAAATCAACCTTTAATTCTTGGAAATTTGGGTAGAAATTGGAAGAACTAGGGCTTGGTTTTTTAAATAAAAATTTGAGATTTGAAAGGGCATTTGATCTCTGATTTTGGTAAATTTGATATGTACGGACTCATGACGAGATGAGGAATCCGATGATGTGAATTTCGTAATTTTTCAGGAAGTGGGACTGGGTCTCGGGTTTTGCCAATTTCATGATTTTTGGTATTTTTCGAGTTCTTTCGACTGGGTTATGTTCCATTAGCCTATCGTAACGTATTCTTTGTGGTTTTAATCAGATTCGGTGCGCGAGGAGGTTGATTCGAGAGGAAAAGGCATAACGGACTAGACTTGTGACCGGTTTGAGGTGAGTAATAGATGTAGATGATGACATGAGGGTTTGAAACACCGGTATATCACAATGTGACACTATATTGAGGCGAGACACATACTCTATGACGAGTGCAGAGTCGTTTGTGATTGGGGACTATGACTTAGTCCGTCCCGAGTGATGTTCATACTGTGTTCTTGACTAGAGATTAATTGGTAAACCTCCTACTTGGATTTTATGAATGTGTTTGGGCTGTGTGCCGATTATTTGAATCCTTTAGGGATTATTATCACTGCTTCCATGACATTTAGCATGTTATATGATTTCAGTCCTGAGTTAAACACTGTTTCAAAATGTTTAGTCATAATTCTAAGGTTTTAAAATTTAAACTATATTTCTTAATGTCTGGAACTGAGAATTTTAACTTGACTTTGCCCATATGGCTCACATGCATATTCTGGACTTAGTGTGGATCGGGCTGCACGAAGCAGCGATGATATGATGATATTGCGCTTGGGATGTAGGAGCCCCTCCAGAGTTTGAACCCCCACAGTGAGCGCGGGTACCCAAATGGATCGGGTTGCGCGCCGCAGCGGTCATGTGCATTGCATTGCATCCATACATTGATGATTATCTGACCTACCTGTCATTGTTTGTTTGCCATTTCTTCGTTAAATATGCTAAACTACTAGCGGTAGCTTTACATGGTGGTATTTCGTGAATTCTCATCTTCAGTCATTATATATGCTTATTATTCACTGAGTTGGAAGTACTCACTTTACTCCCTGCACCATATGTGCAAATTCATGTGTTGCGGGAGCTTAGTTGAGTTGTTCGCTGCTTCCCAGATTTCTCAGGAGTCGTCAAGGTAGTTGTCTGACGTCCGCAGGACCCGACTTCTCCCTTTATCCCTTTATCTTTCAGTCTTTTAGACTTCTGGATTATTGTGGATTCACTACTCAGTTTTATCTAGATGCTCTAAACTTGTGACTCCAGATCTTTTGGGGAGATGTTTAGACATTTGCTATTGTTTCCGTTCTGTTTCTAACTAATTATCGGGTTAGAAGACTTGTTAATCTGTTAATTTAATGTGGTTAATTGGTAATGGGATGCGTAATTGGGTTGTGAGTGATAATTGGTCAGGCTTGCCTTGCAATTGTGTTGGGCGCTATCACGACCGGGATTGGGGTCGTGACATACACGCACTTTATCCCACCTTATTTCGCCGCATGGCTTCACGTAGTTTCTCTACAAGCAACATGCACACAAGTCTCACATATACCATTGCATGCACATTAACCCAAAGCCTTATACTGCCGCATTTGCGTCTATATCACATTACAATAACAACTTGCCCAACAATTGTCCATATATCACAACTTGCCAACAATCAGTAATATCAATATTTCCACAACAATAGCCCATGGCTTCACCACAATGAGTACAAGAATACCAATAATAATAATGAATGTAAAATACTCAACAAAGAAGATATTTTACTAATAAAAATTTCGCCTTAACGTGATGGCGGCTTTAACAACTTCAACATCAATTACTCAGAAATGAGAGTCAATGTACAACTACGACGTTAAATAAAAACAACTCACAAAGTAAGAGATAACTCGTAATAATGACTTCAAGTGATGGAAATCAACAAGGGAAAGGATAACATGAACAATAAATCCAAATAATGATAATCAACAATGAGGGAGATAACACGAACAATAACTTCAAATAATGATAATCAACAATGAGAGAGATAACATGTAACACTAATAGAAGCAACAAGTTCAACTAAGCATAAGAGCAATTTACGAGTTAGAATATGTAACAAGTGTTAACGAAATCATTTAAGGCATGTTAGGATAGACTAACACAAGTAAGAGTAGATTGACTATGAGAATTTAGAACATGATACTACAACTCAATTAAAGCAGGGAAAGAGTCTAAGTAGCCTAAATCGATAAATTACCACATACAACCCGTGTACCCACCCGTCACCTTGAGTATACGACTTTCACACAAATGAATCAATCAATATCAATCCTAAGGGGTAGCCCCCCTGCATAAAGTTAGGCAAGACACTTACCTCAACTAGGCCAATTCAATTCTTGAAAATAGTTTTCTCCTTAAAATTTGCATCCACACAACTCAAATCTAACCAAAATTAACTTAATATCGTCAAGCAATGCTAGGAAAGTCAATTGCAATAGATAAAGCTAATATCTTTACACTTTTCTCAAAAAGTCAACAAAAGTCAACCCATGGCCCGTCCGGTCGAAACCTGGGTCCAATGATAGATTCTAACTACCCATGACCCCACGAGTTCATATATGTGATTAGTTTCAAAATTCGAATCCAAATCGACTCTCAAAACCCAGTTTCTTTTTTTTTTTCAAAACTTGACAAAGTTTCACAAAGTTTCACTTTGATTCACATAATTTTGATGTTAAAATCTAAGATATGTTGATGGAATATGATTAGAAATAGATTAATATCGCTTATCCAAGGTTTTGTAGGTAAAATCCCATCTCCAAATCGCCTTCTATCGAGTCTAGGGTTCAAAAATAAAAATATATTTTAAAAAATCCCATCTCGCAGCCCTTTAACCAGCTTCAGATGTCTGAAGGCCGCATCGATCACAATCTTACCCGAATAGAATATCATTATAAAAAAAGTTTATGCAAATTAAACCGAGTATCGCCTTCAAGAAGTAAACTGTAAAAAAAAGAGCGCATATAATCTTCAGAAGTGAATCTGTAAAGTAGATAAGCTTGTTGATGATAGCTTCCTCTCCGATTATAGGCCATCCTTCTACAAACCTCAATGTGGGTTTGATTTTTAAAATCTCCAGCGACTGTAATCATGTCACGTTATATGAATTGATCCCAAGATTATGATGGTGAAGCGGATGGGATAGTAGCGTAAACAAAATTCTCGCATGTGATATCGAAATAAATACAAACGTGATGTTTGATCATTAGGCTACACTAATTAACGAGAGTAAATATTTCAAGAAGTTTCACCATTAGTAAAAATATTCTATGTTGCTAACCATGTTGCTAGTAATGCCTTCAGAGTTAAAATAATAATATATCGTACTCCCTCCGTTCCAGTTTATGTGAACCTATTTTTTTTTTGGTCCGTTCCAAAAAGAATGAACACTTTCTAAATTTGGCAATAATTTAGCTTAAACTTACAATTCTATCATTAATGAGAAGCTTTTATAACCACACAAATACTCTGGGCTCCTTTTTCACTTGTTTAGGACCATAAATTTCAAAAGTCTTCACTTTTTCTTCAACTTTGTGTCTAGTCAAACAGGTTCACATAAATCTGAACGGAGGGAGTAGTGCTTATTCTGTAACATTCTATATGATCCGTTGCATGGGTGTACATAGATCGAGTTGATTATATTCATCCAAATCAAATCAAACCAACTATATTGGTTTGGATTGGTCCGGTTTTGTCGGGACTTTCAATTTTTTTTTGTTAAATGAATATAATTATTTCAATCTTACTTTATTAAAGTTATAGATAAAGTTATAATAAATAAATCTTCGTTTAGTAAAAATTAAAAAATGACAAACATATGATCTATTAAAATATTCTTATGAGAGAATTTTATTAGTAACACATAATAATTAATTTTTTAGTTATCTACCAATAATTTTTCGTTGCTATATGCTTTCAAGGTTAACAGAATTTAATAGTAAAACATAAAAACCAATATGATACCAAAATAATGATATGTTTTATTTAATTTTAAATTATCGAATATCATTTCAAATTCGAAAAAAATATAAAAATCTTAACATATAAATATGAAAGAACAAAGAGATTAACTTTTTAATTGAAAGCACATATTCAGAACTTCTGATCAAGAGCCTGTTTGGATTAGCTGATAAGCTTGAAGTGTGAAAAGCTTTTTAAGTGCTGAAACTAATTTTGAAAAATAAACATTTACGTATTTGGATAGAAGTGCTCAAACTGATAATAAGCAGTTGATGTATTTGATTAAAAAGTGCTGATAAGCTATTCTTTTGTTCAAATGACTAAAATACCCTAGAATGTTCTTCAAAAAATTATAAATTAAAATTTCTTTGTAAAGAAAAGAATTAACAACGAATATGGAATGGAGAGAAAGTCAAGAAATATATTTTTGGAAAAGTATTTTGTGAATTAGAAAATATTATTAAGGATAAACTAATAAAAGTGTTGGTCAAACTAAAAGTGCTTATAAGCTAAAAAGCAATAAGTTGGAGGTGACCAACTTATGAGCCTATTTGGATTAGCTGATTTAAAGTAGCTGATAAGCATTAGGTGCTGAAAACACTTTTAACTGCTGAAATTAATTTAATAAATAAGCAGTTACATGTTTGGATATAAATATTGAAATTAATAATAAGTTGCTGCAGTATTTGATAAAAAAGTGTTGGTAAGCTATTTTCGGTTAAAATTACTTAAATAACTTTAATTAGAACTGTTTACACTTATAAGGGCATAATTTCTTCAAAATTGTAGATTCCAGATCGATTAAATACAAAATATTCTATTTGTCATTTTATTCTAAACAAGTTGTGCTTAGATAAGAAAACTTTTATGATAAATAAAATTTATTTTATGATAAGCATGTAATCATAAGTTATAATAATTAATAAATTGACAAAATTTTCAAAGTATAAAATAAACCTAAATAAATATTTGAAGAGAAACAAACACTGTCTTCATACACAATTGTGTTTAGATAAGAAAACTTTTATGATAAATAAAATTTATTTTATGATAAGCATATAATCATAAGTTATGGAGTAATAATTAATAAATTGACAAAATTTTCTAAGTAAAAAATAAACCTAAATAAATATTTGAAGAGAAACAAACACCGTCTTCATCACCACAATACTTAGAAAGCAATGTACCAAAAATTTGATATGTTCTCATTTATTACATACAATTCAAAGATTAATACACAATCACATAGATACAAATATGCAAAGGAATTGAGAATTTGCTTATCTTAAATAGTGAATGAGAATTGCAAACTTGTAGAGGCGG
>MU690179.1:42764-55151 GCA_026770625.1 Nicotiana glauca
ACCAATGTAAGAGTTTTGTTCTAAAAAAGAATATTTTAAGGATTAAATAGTAAAAATCTTGGTCAAACTTAAAATGCTTGTAAGCTAAAAATTCATAAGCGGGGATGACCATCTTATGGCTTTTAGCTTATTTTGACTTATAAACACTTAACTTATAAGCACTTTTAACTTTACCAAATACGTAAATAAACCAAAAAATACGTTTGACTAGCTTATAAACTTATCCAAACACCCTCCAATTCTTTCCTTTGACTAACATGACTAGCAAATTTATTCTTAACGTGAGTTTCTTTCTAAGGAACAACATTGAGTCAGATTTCACCCGCCACCACTTAAACCCCCCACCTTCTTCACAACCACCACCAATTTTTCCCGCCACCACTAATTTCACATAATAACAGAGAGCAGAATTTAGTGTTATGCGAGTCAAGAACCCATAAATTTTTCCTTTAACATAATTACTTAATTTCATTCATGCTATCTCAACTTAATTCATTCCAATTTCATTCATGAACATCACTTTAATTTATCTCATTTCATTCATGTTACCTCAGCTTAATCCATTTAATTTCATCCATGTACCTCGAGTTAATTTTTTTCTTTATTGATGGTAGCTCAACTTAATTTAGTCCATTTTATTCCTTTAATGTATAAAATATATAATCCCAAATATTCCTATATTATACCGGAGCTCCATCTATTAACACTTCAAATATATTTCAAATTTGCAATTGGTCTGAATTGGGTTTAAATGTACCCTTCGTTATATTTTGAATCTAAATATACCCCTGTCATTATATTATTGGTTCAAATATACCGCTTTTCTATTAAATTTCTTCAAAGTAGACATCAAATCCTATGTGACACAGACATTTGATGGGGTGGATGCCACATGGCTTGCCACCTCAACACACCTAACCCATTTTACCCCTCCTTTCTATTTGTTTTTCACCATTAAAATTTTCTTCCCTTCTACACTATTGTCAGCATTACCGCTACTATAACAAAAATATTGTTACAAATTTTATACTCCCTCCGTTTCAATTTATGTGAACCTATTTCCTTTTTGGTCCGTGCCAAAAAGAATTACTTCTTTCCTTATTTGGAAATAATTTATCTTTATGTAATGATTTATATCCGCACAAAATATATGTGCCTCATTTTACACCACAAGTTCAAAAGTCTTCTCTCTTTTTTTAAACTCCGTGCCCAGTCAAATGGGTTCACATAAATTGAAACGGAGGGAGTATATGGATTAGGGGCATTGAGGTGGCATGCCATATGTTATCCATCTCACCAAATATCAGTGTCACGTAGGGGTAGACGTCCACCTTGGACAAACGTAACAGAAGAGAGGTATAATTAAACTAATAGTATTAATGTAGGGATATATTAAACCCAAAGTATAACAAAAGCCAAAGGATATATTTAAACCTTTTTATGATAGTACAGGGTATATTTAACCAATAGCCACTGAATGAACTAAATTAACCTCAATCTGTTAACAACATAACTGAATGTGAATAAATAAATAAAAGTTGAAAGAAGAGCGGAAAGTGGAGTTTTGAAGTTTGAACACCAAAGAATACTTGGCGCTATTACATATCTCTCTCCCTCTCAAAATCCTGCTTGAAACGGTTATTGCTTTCAGTTCTAGCCTAGGGTTTAGAGTTGAATCTTCACTCCCGTTGTTGCAGCGGAAAGTGCGATCACTTTTCTCAGATCTTTCAGCTTCATTGTTTGCTCTAATAGCCGAATGCATGTTGGGAATAAACCCCGAAATAAATAGTATTCACGGTATTAGTGATAAACGTAGAATACTAAGTTATGGTTAAATCAGCAATAATAGAAATGCAGCAATAATGACACCAAGATTTTACGTGGAAATCCTTCTGAATAAGGGAAAAAACCACGGCCAAGAAGAGCAACTGATATCACTATAGCGAGGAATTTTACACTGTGTAGTAATGAGTAAAAAAATACTCCTAAGACCACTATACCCTCAAAAATACTCTTTTGCTTTTTCCACCTCACTACAATATCTCTCACAATCTATTTTTCTTCACAAACTATTTTCTTATAGTTTATAGAATACCTTACTCTCTCTTTTCTCTATTTGTTGGTGTGTAGAAATGAGAGTTGAAGCTCTCATTTTATAGCCAAAACCTCACCTACAATATTTGACAATTTCTACACCCATTTTACAATTTCAACAAGGTTGGCTACCAACCAAACCAAGTCAATAAAATTGGCTACCAATATTTGACAAACTCAACAAGGTTGGCTACCAAACCAAGTCAACAATATTGGCTACCAAACAATTTGAATGAGATGGATACCATATCAATCTCCCCCTCCAGTCTCATTCATCTAGAGAAGGTAGCAATGTCTTCTAGTCCGAGTGCATGCCGACAAGTTCTTTGCATAGCTCGAACTTATCTCTTGGTACCACTTTGGTTAGCATATCAGCAGGATTTTCACTCGTGTGAATCTTTTTGACCTGTAAAGATTCGTTCTCCACCTGCTCACGAATCCAATGATATCTCACATCTATATGCTTTGTTCTTGCATGGTACATGGAGTTTTTGCTTAGGTCTATTGCGCTCTGACTGTCGCAATAGACACCATACTCCATATGTCGCAATCCAAGTTCTTGAAGAAATCTCTTGAGCCATATCATCTCTTTGCCAGCTTCAGTAGCCGCAATATACTCTGCTTCAGTTGTAGATAGTGCGACACACTTCTGCAACTTCGACTGCCATGATATAGCTCCCCCTGAAAAAGTAAACAAATATCCAGTAGTGGATTTTCTATTATCAAGGTCACCTGCCATATCCGAATCTGTATAGCCCTTCAAAATTGGATTTGATCCTCCAAAACATAAACATTCATGTGAGCTTCCTCTTAGATACCTGAGTATCCACTTTACAGCTTCCCAATGCTCTTTTCCTGGATTTTCGAGAAATCTGCTAACAACACCGACTGCATGAGCAATATCTGGTCGAGTGCATACCATTGCATACATCAAACTTCCGACGGCAGAGGAATAAGGAATCTTGGCCATTCTCTCTTTTTCCTCCGTTGTTGAAGGACACATCTTCTTACTCAACTTTAGATGACCAGGAAGGGGTGTGCGAACCAACTTCGCACTTTTCATATTGAAGCGCCCCAGTACACGTTCTATGTACTTCTCTTGTGACAAGTAAAGCTTCCTTTCGTTTCTCGAACGAGTAATTCTCATGCCCAAAATCTGCTTAGCATGACCCAAGTCTTTCATTGCAAAAGACTTATTCAACTGTTTCTTCAACTCGTCAATCTTGGAAGAATTTCTGCCCACAATCAACATATCATCCACATATAGCAAGAGGATGATAAAGTCATCATCAGAAAATCTTTGTACAAACACACAGTGATCTGAAGAAGTCTTTTTGTAGCCTTGCTCCCCCATAACAGACTCAAACTTCTTATACCACTGTCTGGGAGCTTGCTTCAATCCGTATAGACTCTTCTTAAGTTTGCATACAAGATTTTCTTTACCTTTTACCTTGAAGCCCTCAGGTTGTTCCATATAGATCTCCTCTTCTAAGTCACCGTGAAGAAAGGCAGTCTTCACATCCATCTGCTCAATCTCCAAATCAAGACTAGCAGTCAAACCAAGAACTGTCCGAATGGAGGACATTTTCACGACAGGAGAAAATATTTCGTCAAAGTCAATACCTTTCCTTTGACTAAATCCCTTGACAACCAATCTAGCTTTGTATCTGGGCTTCAAACTATGTTCTTCAGCTTTAACTTTGAACACCCACTTGTTCTTCAAAGCTCTCATGCCTTTAGGCAATTTCACCAACTCATAAGTATGGTTCTCATGCAAAGATTTTATCTCATCTTGCATGGCTTCAATCCATTGATCCTTGTGCTCATCTTCTATGGCCTCCGCATAATATTCAGGTTCTCCCCCATCAGTGAGTAATACATACTCAGCGGGTGAATAACGGGAGGAAGGAGTATGGGGTCTAGAAGACCTCCTGATTGGAATATCTAGCTCTTCCACAGCTTCGTGAGTAGGAGCATCTAGCTCATCAACATTAGCGTTGTTATCATCATCACCATCAATATGCTGATCTGGAATATGGTTCTGAGCATCACCATCATCATTGAGCCCACCAACGTCATCTGCATTTGTATGAGGAACTTGATCAAGATTAACTAAACCTTCAGAACTTGAAGGTTTTAGTTTCTCCACTTTATTAATATCTTCAATGGTTTGATCCTCCACGAAGATAACATCACGGCTTCTCACGACCTTCTTCTCAATTGGATCATATAGCCTGTAACCAAACTCATCAAGGCCATAACCAATGAAGATGCACTGCCTTGTCTTGGCAGTTAATTTTGACCTCTCATCTTTAGGCACATGTACAAAAGCTTTGCAACCAAACACTTTCAAGTGTTCATAGGAAACATCTTTTCCATACCAAACTCTGTTTGGAACATCACTTTGCAAAGCAACCGCAGGAGATAGATTAATAACATGTGCAGCGGTCAACAAAGCCTCACCCCAAAAGGAATTCGGCAACTTTGCTTCAGAAAGCAAACATCTGACTCTTTCCATCAAGGTCCTGTTCATCCTTTCTGCTAAACCGTTAAGCTGAGGAGTCTTAGGAGGAGTCTTCTGGTGTCTGATACCCTGCTGCTTGCAGTATTCGTCAAACGGTCCACAATATTCACCACCGTTATCAGTACGAATACACTTCAGCTTCTTTCCAGTTTCTCTTTCAACTGAAGCCTGAAACTGCTTAAAGACACCCAACACTTGGTCTTTAGTCTTCAAGATGTAGACCCAAAGTTTCCTTGAGCAATCATCAATAAAGGTAGCAAAATAAAGTGCACCACCCAAAGTCCTTGTCTTCATTGGACCACATAAATCTGAATGCACCAACTCAAGCAACTCTGTCTTTCTTGAAGGAGGATTAGACTGGAAAGAAACTCTTTTTTGTTTTCCAGCCAAGCAGTGCTCACATTTTTCTAATTTTGCACTTTCAAAATTTGACAATAATTTCTTCTTGGCCAAAACATTTAGTCCTTTCTCGCTAATATGGCTAAGCCTCTTATGCCATAACGTTGAAGAGTTATTGCTTTCAACGGCATTCACCATATCAACACAAGTAGAGGCCGTAGTCCAGTATAGACCACGACGCTTTTCCCCACGAGCCACAATCATGGAACCCTTAGTGAGCTTCCACTTTCCAGCACCATTGGTACTGACATATCCTTCATCATCCAAAACACCAACAGAGATCAAGTGCAAACGAACATCAGGTGCATGCTTTACATTGTTTAAAACTAGTTTAGTTCCAATACTAGTTTCCAAACAAATCGTTCCAACACCAGCCACCCTAGATACCGTCTCATTACCCATACTCAAAGTTCCAAAGTCACCCTGAGTATAGGATGAGAAAAATTCCTTCCTTGATGTCACATGAGATGCGGCACCACTGTCCACAACCCAGCTTGACTCATCACAAGCAATATTTATCAGATCTGCATCAAGGACAGTAACAAGATCTTCTGTAGTGACGGTGGCCACACGATTGCCATCTTCTTTTTGTTCCTCCTTGTCTCTATTCTCCTTTTTCAAAATCCGGCAGAACTTCTTTGTGTGCCCTTTCTTCCCGCAATGATAGCACTCAATATCTTTAAGTCTGCTTCTGGATTTGCTTCTATTATGTTCTCTATTTTGAGAACCCCGATACTTGCTTCTCCCCCTAGATTCAGTCACCAAGACATCTGATGAGGAGGAACCTTGAGATTTTCTTCTCATCTCTTCATTTAAGAGGCTGCTCTTGGCAAGATCCATAGAGATCACACCATTCGGAGCAGAATTTGATAATGAAGTTCTAAGAATTTCCCAAGAATCTGGTAGGGAACCAAGTAGAAACAAGCCTTGAATTTCTTCATCAAATTTAATGCCCATAGCAGATAACTGGTTCATGATCCCCTGAAAATTATTCAGATGATCTGTCATCGCGGAACCATCGTGGTATTTTAAACCCAACATCTGCTTTATCAGAAACATCTTGTTGTTTCCAGTTTTTCGAGCATACAAACTTTCAAAGTGCTCCCATAGGGTCCGAGCATATGTCTCCCCAGAAATATGGTTCAAAATATTATCGTCAACCCACTGTCTAATAAAGCTGCAAACCTGCCTGTATAACAAACTCCACTCTTCATCTGATTTATTATCAGGCTTTATAGTGGTGAAGACAGGTAGATGAAAATTCTTGACATAGAGCAAATCTTCCATTTTGCCCTTCCAAATGGCATAATTTGTGCCATTAAAAGTAACCATTTTACTAGTATTGGCTTCCATTGTTTATCACAAATACAAATACTATTTATTGTGAGACCAAAGTAATTCTTTTCTGATATGGAAGTTCAGACTGTGCTGCAACCATAGAGCATACTCAGACAGAACCTTGGCTCTGATACCACTTGTTGGGAATAAACCCCGAAATAAATAGTATTTACGGTATTAGTGATAAACGCAGAACACTAAGTTATGGTTAAATCAGCAATAATAGAAATGCAGCAATAATGACACCAAGATTTTACGTGGAAACCCTATTGAATAAGGGAAAAAACCACGGCCAAGAAGAGAAACTGATATCACTATAGCGAGGAATTTTACACTGTGTAGTAACGAGTAGAAAAATACTCCTAAGACCACTACACCCTCAAAAACACTCTTTTGCTTTTTCCACCTCACTACAATATCTCTCACAATCTATTTTTCTTCACAAACTATTTTCTTATAGTTTATGAAATACCTTACTCTCTCTTTTCTCTATTTGTTGGTGTGTAGAAATGAGAGTTGAAGCTCTCATTTTATAGCCAAAACCTCACCTACAATATTTGACAATTTCTACACCCATTTTACAGTTTCAACAAGGTTGGCTACCAACCAAACCAAGTCAATAAAATTGGCTACCAATATTTGACAAACTCAACAAGGTTGGCTACCAAACCAAGTCAACAATATTGGCTACCAAACAATTTGAATGAGATGGATACCATATCAATGCAATGAGAAAGGTTTGCTCTCTTTCCGTACTTGATTCCTTTCTCATTTATCCTTGTGGGGAAATGTGGCTTTTACGGAGAAAATATTTTATACGCTTTTCTCGCACAAGTTTCGCTTCTTTTATCTTGATCACAGATTCATAATTCGTTCTTGGATTACTAAGTATCCTTCTTTTGTTAGGGTTTGAAGATAAAATGGACAAATTAGGAATGTTAAAGAGTGTGTGTGGGTGTTTGAGAAAGAGAGAGAGTTTTCGCATTCATTAGTTTGGCCTTATTCTTCTTCTTTAAATCATTATTGTAATACTCATCGTTGTTCATTAGTGGCCAAGTGAGTTATCTTAAATGGGTTTCTAACTTTTTCTGGTTAGTTGTTTGGTTATTTACTTTGACTAGAACAAGCTTTTAGACTAATTAAAAATGGCATCAAAATATTATTTAAGGAGATGCACTCCAATTTGGATAATTAATTTACTGTCACGACCCTAGTTCACCGATCGTGAACATGTCGTGATGGCACCTAGTCCCCACGATCAGGTAAGCCAAATATTGCGAAAGGTATAACAATTGCGGGAAAAACAGGGGAAAAACCAAATTAAATAACTAAAAGTAACTGTACTGGATGACACTCGACATGTACAATTCAATAAAACACAAGTCTAACACTATTCCCAAGACTCGGAAACTCACGGGCAACATAGGCTATAGAAATGTACAGTATGGCTCCAAAACTCCAGAATATTCTAACAACCGAAAGAGAGAAAACTAGATACTAAAGATAGAGTAAGAAGGAGACTCGTCGGTCTGCGGACGCAGCAGAACTACCTCAAAGTCTCGGTGGTCCGCCTACCTCACTGATAGTGCACCTCAGTATAGGTACCTGAATGATCTACACATGAAAAAACATGCGCAGGAAGGGCATGAATACACCACATCGGTACTCAGTAAGTGCCAATCCTAACCTCGGTTGAGTAGTGACGAGGAAGGTCAGGGCCCTACTGAGATAAACATAATAAATAATAAGGTAACGGAAACAATCTAAATAAAGTCTACAACAAAAATCTAAACCGGATAAGTACATGAGGGCAGCAATAGAAAGTAACGGTAACAATATAAGTAAATAATGTCCTCAACCAGGAAATAGTAACCGAGGATATCTTGGTAACCCGAGGATCTCTTGGTATCCTCAATAAGTGAGCCGGGGATCTATTGGTATCCCGAGGATCTCTTGGTATCCTCAATAAGTGAGCCGGGGATCTCTTGGTATCCCAAGGATCTCTTGGTATCCTCAATAAGTGAGCCGAGGATCTCTTGGTATCCCAATGTATATATATAGAAACATGTGCCAGGGATCTCTTGGTATCCCACACCTTTAATCCAGAATAAGTCAAGTACCGGGGAATCTCCCGGGAAGCCGTCCCGTTGTCCCAATTCAAAACATACCACAACAACAACTCATAAATCTCAGAATAAATGCTAAACCAGTACAAGTAATTGAAATTTCTAACCTAACGTGCTTCACAGAGTGAAAATAGTACAGTTAAACAATTAAGCAAGTAAGTCAGCTAAGCATGCTTCTCTAAGCTAGCACAAGTCAAAACCTACAGTTTAAAGGAACAAGTAAACAGAAAAATCTCCATGTAAATACTCCAAGTAGAAACGGATTCACAACAATTTTCTCAATTACGCGCTCGTCACCTCACGTACGAGGCATTCAAATATTCAGAATATGTCCTAAGGGGAAAAGTCCCCCACACAAGGTTAGACAAGCCACTTACCTCGAACCGGCTCAATATCACTAGAAACCGCGCCTTTTCCACGAGTATCCGACTCCCAATTGCCCAAATCTATTCAATTCAATTACACATCATAAATAATATTGCAAACAACTGATTCCACTATTAAAATTAAAGTTAGGGCGCGAAAATAGGTAAAATGACGAAATGACACTCCAGCCAACGTCTCGGAATTTAATAATTTTAACATTTTCAGAACCCTCGTACTCTCACAAGTCTAACCATATAAAAATCTCCCAAATCGGAGGTAAAATTCCCCCTCAAAACCCAATAGTTTGTTCTATGAAGTTTTACCCCAAATTAACCAAATTTTGGTCCTAAATTCGAATTCCAATGTTGTATTTAGCTATATAATAATGAAATATAATGAAAAAGGATCAAAGAAATGTTACCCTTTCTCTTCAAAACCCACTCGAAATCGCCTTCTCCCGAGCTCTCAATCGATTTTCAACTTATGAAATTAAACCCTCAAAATTTTCTATTTCTGTCCAGACATTTCCGCTTATGCGGACTAGGGACCGCTTCTGCGCTCCCGCATATGCGGACAAAGTGCCGCTTCTGCGGCTTCTACTTACCATCCCATTTTCCGCTACTGCGGTCTATGGATCACTGAAGCGATACCGCTTCTGTGGAAATACGTCCGCTTCTGCGGACCTGACCTTGAGCCCACGCCTCGCTTCTGCGGCTGCCTAGCTGCTTCTGCGTCTCCGCTTTTGCAGTTCCCAAGGTGCAAAAGCCAAAATACCAGAAGCCTGCTGCAAAGTTTTCCTTCCAACTCCATAACTTACCCGTCGAGCATCCGAAACACACCCGAGGCCCCCGGGACCTCAACCAAAAGCATCAATACCACCTAATACCTCTTTCAAACTTGTACCAATCCTTAAAACACCTAACACAACACCGGAAATCCAATTAAATCAAGGATTCAAGCCTAAGAACTTTAAATTCCAACAAAACACATTTTTGATCAAAAACCTAAACAAAACTCGACCGAATGACCTGTTTGCACACATATCCCAAATGACATGATGGAGCTACTGCAACTTCCAGAATTCCAATCCGACCCTCGGATCAAAAACTCACTATCGGACCAGAAGCTTCAAAAATTCAAACTTCGGCATTTCAAGCCTAAATGAGCTACGAGCCTCCAAAATACATTCCGAACACGCTCCCAACCCCGAAATCACCTAACGGAGCTAACGGAACCAACGAATTTCTGTCCCGAGGTCGTCTTCACACTGTTCCAATTTCACACCATTTTTCAACTCTTAAGCTCTCATTTAGGGACTAAGTGTCCCAAAACACTCTGAATCTTAATACTGGACATCCCGGCAAACCAAAATAGCAAAAATGATCTTAGGGGAAGCTGTTAATGGGGGATCGAGGAATAAATTCCAAAAATGATTGGCTGGGTCGTTACATCCTCCTACACTTAAACACTTGTTCGTCCTTGAATGAGCATAGAGAACCTACCTGAAGTAGTTAAAAGATGAGGGTATTGGCTGCGCATATCATGCTCGGTGTCCCAAGTCGCCTCCTCGGTCGGCTGACCCCGCCACTAAACTTTCACTGAAACTATGTTCTTTGACCTCAACTTTCTGATCTGACTGTCCAAAATAGCCACTGGCTCCTCAACATAGGATAGATCCTTATCCAACTGGATTGAACTGAAGTCCAACATGTACGACGGATCACCGTGATATCTCCGGAGCATCGAAACATGAAATACCGGATGAACTCTGGCTAGGCTGGGAGGTAAGGCAAGCTCATAAGCAACCTCCCCAAGTCGCCTCAAGATCTTAAAAGGGCAAATAAACCTCGGACTCAACTTCCCTTTCTTCCCAAACCTCATGACGCCCTTCATAGACGAGACCCGAAGCAGAACCCGCTCACCAACCATATATGCAACATCACGGACCTTCTTGTCCGCGTAACTCTTCTGTCTAGACTGGGCTGTACGGAGTCTATCCTGAATCACCTTAACCTTCTCCATTGCATCCTGAACCATCTCTGTGCCCAACAGCCTGGCCTCCCCTAGATCAAACCAACCCACCGGAGATCTACACCTCCTATCATATAAGGCCTCATATGGCACCATCTGAATGCTGGACTGATAGCTGTTTTATAAGCAAACTCCGTCAGTGGCAGGAAATGATCTCATGACCCTCCAAACTCAATCACACATGCACGGAGCATATCCTCCAGAATCTGAATAGTGCGCTCAGACTGTCCGTCTGTCTGGGGGTGAAATGCCGTGCTCAACTCCACCCGAGTGCCTAACTCCTGCTGCACGGCTCTCCAGAATCGCGATGTAAACTGAGTACCTCTGTCTGAGATGATACAAACTGGAATGCCATGCAAACGGACGATCTCCCTGATATAAGTCTCCGCCAACCGCTCCGATGAATAAGTGGTACACACAGGTATGAAGTGAGCAGACTTGGCCAGTCGATCCATAATGACCCAAATAGAATCAAACTTCTTCACGGTCCGTGGGAGTCCAGATACGAAGACCATGGTGATACGCTCCCACTTCTACTCCGGGATCTCTATCTGCTGAAGCAACCCACCCGGACGCTGGTGCTCATATTTCACCTGCTGGTAGTTGAGGCATCTAAACACGTAGTCAACTATATCCTTCTTCATCTGCCTCCACCAGTAGTGCTGCCTCAAATCCTGATACATCTTCGCGGCACCCGGATGGATGGAGTACCGCGGGCTATGGGCCTCTGCTAGAATCAAATCTCGAAGACAATCGACATTGGGCATACAAATCTGGCCCTGCATCCTTAACACCCCATCATCCCCGATGGTCACATCCCTGGCATCATCACGCCGAACTCTGTCCTGAAGAACAAGCAAGTGAGGGTCATCATACTGCCACTCCCTATTACGATCAAATAGGGAAGACCGAGAAACCACACAGGCTAGAACCCCATTGGGCTCTGAAAGGTCGAATCTCACGAACTCGATGGCTAAGGCCTGAACATCTATCGCCATAGGTCTCTTTGAGGCTGGTAAATATGCCAAACTCTCCGCCTGGCGACTCAAAACCACGAATAGTAACCAAACACGATCGGTAAACGTGCTCCACAACAAGATAATCTCCCACAGGAGTAGAAACATAAACGGGGGAACTCAAAGAATCCCAAGGCACACCCAAATGCGAAGCAAAATAAGAAGACACATACGAATAAGTAGAGTCTGGATCGAATAGAACCGATGCCTCTCTATGACAAACCATAATAATACCTGTGATGACGGAATCGGAGGCAACCGCCTCAGTGCAAGCAGGAATACAACAATATCTGGCCCGACCCCTCTCACGGGGGCGACCTCTATCTCCCCGGCCTCCGCCCCTGGCTGGCTGGGTAGGTGGGATAGCAGCTGGAGCTGAGACCATAGCCTGAGAACTCTGAGGAGCACGATGTGGCAGAGCAGTCTGTGGAGGTGCACCCCTCCCAAGTCTAGGGCAATCCCTCACCACATGACAGGTGTCACCACACTCATA
>MU690187.1:25262-35625 GCA_026770625.1 Nicotiana glauca
CGAGGTCGTTTACTTGAAATTCAAATCCTAGCTCATTCTTTCAACTTTAAGCTTTCGAAATGAGAATTCTCTTCCCAAATCAACTCTGGACTTCTTGAAATTTAATTCCGACCACGCGCACAAGGCATAATACCTGAAGTGAAGTTGTTCATGGCCTCCGACTGCTGAACGGACCGCTGGTACTCAAAACGACCGATCGGGTCGTTACATTGCCAGCCGGTAATATCCATGGACGGCACTCATGTCTATGGAAAGTATGATATTAAGTTATTGATCGTTGTTCCAGTAGTTGCTAATGAAAGTATATTTCCCCTAGCTTTTGCTATTTGTGCCAATGAAAGCCTAGAGATGTGGACACTATTTTTTAACCCCTTGAAGGACACGTTGTCAGACAGCGTTAAAGTATTTGTCCAATATCTGATCGACATGGCGGTATTTTAAGTTCTATACGAAATTTACATGCATGGCAGTAACCAGGGACGTACGCAGAATATTTTGTAAGCGATGTCGATATTTAAAGAAGTGAATAAATGAATGATCATTATATTATTATATTAAAAAATATTGCTGAGGAGGATGAATAGTTTTTAAAAATTAGGATTTCAAGTATGCAGAAATAATTCTTATCCTAGTTCGTCTGATTTTACCTTATACTGCCTGACATCAAATTGTTCACAAAAAAGGGCTTTAAAAATCTTAAAAGCATACACATTCTATATAGAATTGAGTATCGATCCCGTAACCTCTCCTAAAGGAAAGAAGTGCTTAACCAGTGAACTAAGCATGGATGTTTGCTCAGCAACGTCATTTTAAAATATATATTCAAATAAGATATTCTTACATGTAATTTATATGTATATTTAATGAAATTTTCCGGCGAAGCGGTGTCGGATGACACCGCTTCACACTAGTTAGATCCGCCCCTGGCAGGAACCGTATGCCTACCATCGTTGTGTAAGGCTCCTGAAGGCCAATTTCCAAAAAGCATAGTCCAACAAGGGTTTGCATGATTTAATATGGATGGCTGCAATAGATCACCAAGAGTGCAAATTAAGGAGACGAATGGAATTGATCAGGCAGGAAGACCAAGGAGCCTATCAGTGGTTGATGTGACATGAGCTTGACAAGTGGACTTTGCATGCGGATGGTGGAAAAAGATGGGGAATTCTGACTACAAATGAGCTAGAGTCTTTCAATAGGTTATAAAAGTCTGCACGTGGATTGCATGTCACTACCATGATGCGGATGTCATTCAAGCAGATGGTGGAGAGGTTTGTTAAAAGGGCTAGAGGTGCATCATCATTGATGGAAAGGGGTGTTGAATTTATGCCAATTAAAAGATTTGAGAAATACAGGAAGCGAGCACATTGGCATTCATTTTTGCAGTTGCAACAAGTGAAATATTTTTGAAGTTCGCATCGCTATTCATCACAATCAGGGGAATAATACACACTGTCAATGAAGCCGGAAGGTTATGCTCCTGTGGGAAATGGTTCATCTATCACATGCCGTGCTCATATGCCATGAAGTACTTTCAACATATAGGTTTCGCAGCAACAAGGTACGTTGATAAAGAATATAGTGTTGATGCATACTTAAACACCTATAGTGGACAGTTGCAACCAATGATGCTGAGCATTATTAGCCACCAGAACCATTCAAAATGGTATTTAATAAGGAGTATTTGCGTCAACGACAAGTGCAAAAAAGAACGCGTATATGGAACCAAATGGATGTTGGTGATACCGTTTATGCCTGTAAATGTGGCATATGTTCGCAAACAGGACAACCATCATAAATGTCCTTTAGCTGGTTTAGGTAGCGGTGGCAATTCAGCTCCCGGTGGAAGTTTTTCCAATGTGCCCAATTATCAAGGATACACGTAGTGTTTTATTTTAATAATTTGTTGTAATAAGTGTAGGTACATGTTCATCTTGCTGAATGTATGAAATAAAATTATGTTTCCACTGGTGTTAATTCTTATTGATATTTAGCATTAATACTTCAGTACTACAATTTAACATACACCCCAAGAAAAAAAAACAATTGTCACTTGTCGTTATCATCATTGTCTAGCACTATTTCATTGTCACTGTCTTCATCTTCTTCATCACCATCATGTACATACCCTTCGGGAGCGAGGGCATCATAATCTAGGCCCCAGTTGACACACATTTCTCGTATTTCATTGTTATCATCAAGAAGACCACTTGCTTGATTTCTACAACAATATGAGACTCCTACGTCCAACATCTGTGGTAGAAACTTAGGTATCCCTCCTACTAGGCAACGGTTGGGAAAACAGGATAATCATTGTCTCTATGCAATTTATCATTTTCTAATAAATCCCAATACTGATCCTCCGTTCCTCCCTGGAAGTTAAGATCATCCATTGCATGATGAACAACTAGTGCCTTTTCCATCTCTAGAATCTCGTTAAATTTCGAATCAGTCATGGTTCATCTTTGTGTGTTTTTGTTTGGAAGGTTGTAGACAGTGATTGTGGCACAACAAACCCATGCCAGCGACATAGTACTTCGTAGTCGCACCGTTTTGAGTAAAGGGGAACCCATTGTAGTTTTTCGTTCCAAATTCGCATACATTCAGGCTTTGTAGAATGCGCTTCGCCCTCAGTAATGTGCCATGCAACTTAGAGATCAGTGTGTATATTGATAGGCTTATTGTCCAAGTTACGAAGAATACCATACCACTTGTCATCAACCAAGTCAGTGAAGCAACCTAGCATATTTTTTTCAAGGTAAGGATCGATAGTGTTAAGACGTGTTCCATGGGGATCTGTTGAACTCCTTCACCCTTTTGCCTCTTTTTGAACCACTTATTAAATGTTAGTGGCATTTTTTAAATGGATGTTGTAATGTTTATTCAAATGGTCTTTGAATACAGATGACTTGGTTCAGTTTAAGAAGTTGTCTTATACCCGAAAGAACCATTATCACGCCAAGCATAGCACGCTACCAATATGCGTTATGTGTATTGTCTTATCGACCTGAAAAAGCTGTCGTTCTGGAAAATCTGTATTGTACCCTAAAGAATCATTATCACGCAAAATATAGCGCGGTAAAATACCACGTTACGTGTATTGTCTTGTCGACCTAAAAAAGATGTTGTTCTGCAAAAGCTATCTTGTACCCTAAAGAATTATTATCACGCGAAACATAGCGCGGTGAAATACCGCGTTATGTTTTTTTTTTTTTGCCTATAAAAGCCTAGCGCTTTTTAGTTATTATTTGTGCTTAAACAAAATAAATAGAAAAAATTTCCATAAATTTTTCATTTTTCTTGCATTACGAAATGTCTAGACGCAATTGTTGATATCCAATTTTTCCCTGTATAGTTTTAATATGCAAAAAACTTTCAAAATAGCTTGTATATGCATATATAAGCATGTCCCAATATTTTATTATTTTTTCTTAATTTTTTAAAGATTTTTAAATCAATTTATTACCCTATTTTATCAAGGTAAAACCCAATAATTATCCCCAAAATTACCATTTTCGGTGATTTATTTATTGGATTCTCATATTTATGCTAAAATATAGCTAACATAATTTTTGCATATTTTTATAAATTTATTTGATATTTTTTAAGCTAAATTGTATGTAATTGCAATATTGGCCTCTTTTAAGGTTTAATTGTATTTATAGTTATAAAATTAACTCCAATATTTTTAATTTAATAATTATGTATTATTAATCATTTTAGTACATTTTAGACAAGAGGGGTTGCTCTGATGGTAAGCAAACTCCACTTCCAACCAAGAGGTTGTGAGTTCGAGTCTCCTCAAGAGCAAGGTAGGAAGTTATTGGAGGGAAGGATGTCGGGGGTCTCTTTGGAAACAACCTATCTACCCCAGGGTAGGGTAAGGTCTGCGTACACACTACCCACCCCAGACCCCACTAAGTGGGATTATACTGGGTTGTTGTTGTTGTTATTGTTAGTACCTTTAATTCACTCCCATAAATTATTTTACTATTTTTTATAAAATAAATGAGGGGAAAATGGCTATTTAAATGATAGCCCGTTTGCATTTCAACTTTAGCCGATTTGAACCTTTAATTAGAACCAATTTCTAAAACCCAATTACATAATCTACCCGACCCACAACCCTTTTAAATAACCCGCCCAGATCCCCTTTTTTTAATCCCAGCCATTGATCACTTAGATCAACGGCTCACATCCGCCCCTTCCTTTTTTAACCCGACCTAACCCCTAAACCTAATCATTTTGCACATGCAGCCGCCCTTGAACTCCCCCTTCTCCCAAATTCTCTCTCAAGCTTCCTCAGAAACCCTTCCGCCTTCTTCCACCTCCATCCTAAAGTCGCCTGAATCCATGGCTTCCAAAGCCATTAAAAGCCTGCACCTGCCTCCTACGACTCCTACACGCCTGGTTACTATGGTTTCAAGGCCAAACCTTGAAGAAGCTTGGCCCAGACTTGGTTTCATTCGTGTTCTATGGCTGTCTCCGACATTGCTCCGGCCAGCCATGGCCGTTCAAGCCTGATCTTGACTTCTCGTGCTCGGATCAATGACCCTCAAAGCCTTTCACACCATCTGGGTTTTTTTTTCTAAAACCCTAACCTTCGAGGGTTTTTTTTTTAATCTTTTAGATCTGTTGTCGATCTGTGTATTCTCTAAGCTTTTAAACATTTTCTCAAAATTCTTTCAAAACTATACCTTCAGAACCTTCATCTTTTTCCGATTTAGGGTTTCGTTAAGTTATCCTTTAAAGTTTTCTCTGATTTTCAACATGTTCTATTGTGTTTCTTATGTTGTTCTTTACTGAGTTTCTTATGTTGATTCTTCTACTGTGTTTCTTATGTTGTTCTTCTGCCGAGTTTCTTATGTTGATTCTTCTACTGTGTTTCTTATGTTATTCTTCTACTGTGTTTCTATGTGTTAAAAGCCTTAGTTCTTCTTAAGGCTTCTAATTTTATTTTTTCTTTGTCGATAGTTTTGCCTGATTCTGTTGTCTTCCAACTCTATACTCGATTGATGGTGAAAATCCTAAAATTTGGGGATTCATTCGAGTTTTGGGACTGTTTGCTATGTGATTTTCTTGTTCCTCATCTCTGAATTTGTTTGATTTCAAAGCCCTAATTCCTTTGGACCTATTCGAGCTTCTGAAAAATGCTTCGTTTATTGGAGGTTGCTCGACTGGAATTCAAAGTCCTTGTTTCAACTTCTGATTTGGTTTCTTGCAATCTTTGAACTAAACTATACTTTCCAGAAAGGTATTTTACTTGACTTTTACATGCTTCTGATACCCTCTTCTCCGTATTACTAAGTCGACCTATATGACTACCATGTTTCACTATCTACTGACTTTGTAACTATTATTGCTGCTTCTCTTTGCCATGGTTTAACCTCACATGCCTAATGATTGTGCACTCTTTATATAAGCTAAATTTCCCTCTCAAAATAATCCTTAATTATGGACTGATTTCAGACCTCCTTGTGTAAGTCTGATTGATTATTTCCTTGTTTTACTAATTTTCCTGTTTCTTAGGTTGATTTGAAAACTTTCTTTAGCCTTTCGATTCTCCTATTTCTGACTTGGTTTATTTGTAACTTCGAATCCCTGACTCCTTGATTTACTATGTGTTGATTGATTTATTGTGTTTCTTACCTTATTTGGACAAGAGTGTATTTGAAAGATTGTTCATTAATTCTTCCCTTAATTAAGCCTCCCTATGTATTTACCCCTAATTGCTTATTTTGCACAAGGTGCTTACTTGATCTCCTTCCTTAAAAGCCTTCTGCCCTTTACCGTTTGAGTTTAAACTCCTTAATTAAAGGAGGTTTTTATACTGATTGATTTTAATTGGTACATAGTTCCATAATTATTTTGCTGCCTTAGTTTATGCCTATTTTCACACTATAAATACCTGGCTCTTTCATTGATACAAAGACACACGAACACTCTTAGTTTTCTGAACTCACACTCACATTCAAAAAAAGCATTCTCTCTTGTTACTTGTACTGTGGCCTATTTTTTCAAAGTCCTGCTACTGCTTTTACTGTATTTTGCCTCCTTGAAACTGGTATGTACTGATTAAGATTTTCAGCAATCACAAACAATGTGTTTATTTAATACATTTACTTGCATATATGCCTACTGTTTGTGCTTAGTTTAGCGTTTACTTTAGCATGTTATAAACTTCTCCTATTATGAATTCCAAACCCCCATACCCCAATGTGTTTGATATTAAAGGTTTGTTTGAGGCATGACAGTATTAAATATTATTGTCTATGGCTCAAACTTGATTCCCCTGGAATCATAACCTCTATGTCACCATCATGTGTTATGTATTCTTGTTGATTCTGTAAGCATAACAACACTCTCTATTGTTGTGTATGCCCATGATTAGCTAATGCCTAAGTACATAGGCTCTTTGGCAATTTCCCTAATCCATGAACCTTTTGTATGACTTGTTTATAACTGTTTCCCAGCACCTCTTCCCATCTTCTTTACTTTCTGAATTCTTTAAAATTTTGTTTCTTCACTTGCACTCCCTCTTAGACTTTAAGTTCTACCCCCCTCCTGTGAGCCTTGCCTTGGGACCCATTGAGCTCCCTCTGAACTTGGACACTTGAGGGCTGGCTCTTCCACACTGCACTTGTCCCTGTTCTGGTGAAACAATTTGGGTGTGAGCACCGCCTGGAGTCCCATTGAGGCTCTTAGGGAACTTTGACACACTAAAATTGGAGAAAGGCTTTGGATCAGTGGTCTTTGAGTTGGTCTATCTCATAATTCAGACAGGAAGTCTGAATCAGGCTCTCCTTTAGTTGTACTTTTTTGCTTTTTCTGATGTAATTTTATTCATTCTGGTTTGTAATAAGTTGTAATAAACGCTTGGGAGCTGGCTAGTAAAAAAAGGTGGGTAACTATGCATGCAAAGGGTAGAAATCATGCCTATAGGTCTATTACAATTATGCATATTCAATGCATATAGAAATCATGCCTATAGGTCTATTACAATTCTGCATATTCAATGCATATAGAAATCATTCCTATTGATCGCTACCTACTCCGTACTACTAAAAAGTAGGAAGAGAGGGTCGCAATAGCTTTTACCCGATTTATGGGTCGGGATCGATTTCCACAGGGAGCTAGGAAGGGAGTCGAGTATCTATCTAGAGTGGAGTTGTGTAATTGTTCCAAATATCACTTCCAATCATTTTTGGTTTTTTTTCTTAATAATCTACTATTATCAACTACTAATTATAAATGGAACTAAATTATGCTAAACGAGAATTGCTACAAGTTGTATCTAATGGATAAAAAAGGGCACTAGGGTAGTGACTTTCACCTAGGTGTCTAATTGACGGGTAATTGCTTCTAAAGCACGATTGACATGTTTGGGGAAATATGATATAATCGTTGTACGATTTTACCCACTCTCACACCTCTCGGTAGAGAGTGTGATTTTACCCAGTTGACTTTCTCAAGACCAATTGGGTAGGCAAATTTGCTCAAACAACTAGGGTTCAAGTCGGGTAATTACTCTCTCGAGGTTTAACCCTTTAATTGGGACTATCAATTCTCTTGAGTCCACCCCAATTCCTTGTTGGGTCAATTTTGGAGACTTAGGCTCTCTTTCTCAAGAAGAACCAAGTCAACTTATCACAAACCAGTGTTTGCAACCACTAATTCATAAATTAAACCATAAAATTGACCCAAATAACAAACACCCATAGCTAATATAGCCCTAAATCACAACATCTATCAATTGCCCACACTAGGGTTGAGCCACAACCCTAGCTAAAGGGTTTAGCTACTCATCTTGAAGAGAAAATCCGATAAATGGATGAAGAGAAAGACATATTAATTAATTACTAAAGTAGATACAAAGATTCAATGATTAAAACTAATTAAAAGTGCCCAAAATGGCTACAAATGGTCTTCTAATGAGCACAGCTCAAGTTTGAAAATAGTTGATACCCTAAAAATGGAAATTAGGTTCTATTTATACTAAGCTGGAAAAACTGAACGAAAATGCCCTTGCGGGGTCAGTGCGGACCGAACAAAATGGTGTGCGGCCGCACTAGGCTCTTGAATCTAAAAAATTAACTCTCTGAACCCAGTCTCCGTAGACCGCACAGAATGGACTGCGGCCGTGGAGGCATCTAGCACGGTCCGCACAAACACAACCACAGACTGCACAGGCTTGAACCTTGGCACTTGACATCTCTCTGAAGTTTGCTTCCGCGGACCGCATAAAATGGTAGTGCGGCCGCGGTGTCTTCAATGCGGGCCGCACAATATCTACTACGTCCTCACTGCTTTGATGCCTTAAAATCCAGGTCTCTGAATCTCCCTAGTGCGGACTGCACAAAGTGTAGTGCGGCCGCACTAGGCATGTTTGTCCTGAGTTGTCTTGTCTTTGGTACTTGTACAGGTTTTACTCTTTTTGAGCCGATCTTTGACATCTCGTCACTTTGTTGATCAAACCTGCAATCAAGCACAACTTATGAGCCTTTTGGGACTATTTTGTAAGAATTTATAATCAAAACGTAAGCAAGAAGGATCATGAAACACGTCAAAATCCCTAGTTATCAACTCCCCCAAACTTAAGCTTCTGCATGTCCTCAAGCAAATAAAATAAGACCCACCCCATGAGGGAAAATTCAAAAAATTTCAGCTATCCTAAAGTAACCTCAACTAGCATCAATTGGGACTAACAATTACCCTCAATACAAATGAATCATTAACAACATTTAACCTTTGAAAAACCATGGATCAAGTGTGACACAAGAGCATCAAGAGTTGACTCATTACATCAAAGAACTCTCTCAATTACTTTGGTCATTGTGGAACCCAAACTCACACATCCTCAACTTTCCCTAAGAAAACCTCACCTTTTAGAATATTGGCACATAAATTGATGTTAACGGGAATTCACTCATTTCTCTCAAGAAAAGGTCACAAGTCTGGCTCTAAGTACCATATGCTTTCCCCTTATGTAAGTATCCTCTAATGTAAGCTTCATTTAACTCAAGATCATATAGGGATTTTGTGGAGTCATTGTGAAGGCTTTTGGTTCTGGGTAGGAAATGTTTTGATCTAAGTGGGTTCCATCTTCCCTTAAGCACTTCTTTTGATTCATTTGGCACACATTCTCTTAACTCTTTGAGTCATCTCACTTCTTTCTAAGGGGTAGAGAGACACATTGTCACTCTTTCTTGTGCAATTCAAACCTTTTCTCCTTTTTTCATCTTTCCCCACCTTTCTTTCTTTTGCTTTTCTTGAATCCCTTTTTATTCTTTTTCGCATTGAGCATTCTTTTTGTCTTTTTGCTTTTCTTTCTTTTTTCATTGCCTTTCCTTTTCTTCATTTTTGTGCCTTTTATCACTTTGTTGAAATCTTCGTCTCTCTCCCCAAACTTATACTTTTTCCATGTGCTCAAGAAAATATCGGGTGCCAAGAGAAGGTATCTTATAGAACGGGTATAGGCTTGTATCATGGTTCTTGAAAGAAAAAGGTCTAAGGCTCAAAATGGTTAACTAGGGATCATATTATTGGTAGGCTATGGAATTGTTCAAACTATCATTTGGATCAACGCGAGCCTATAATCACTTTTCAAGTCAAATTTCACTTAAGATTTTACCTCAACAAACATTCAGGGCAAGTTCTAGACCAATGACTCGGGACTTGGACTCGCAATTCGATTTCTCACTGTGAGCACGTGATTTTTTCCCTATATGAATTACTCCCATAAAATATCAAAAATAATTTTTCCAATTTTTGCAATTTTGTAGGATTTTTTGTAAAATTTTATTAATTATTTACATTTTTTAGCATATTTAATTTCCATTAAAAATAAAAAAAATACCAAAAAATACCATGCATTGCATTTAGATTTTGGGTTCACATTGTAGGATTAGATAATTAATTAATTGCTTTATTAAAAATGAAAATCGCAAAAAATGGCTCACTTTTATATTCTTAACTTTTAAATTTTGGATTATTAATTTTTCTCTTTAATTTAGGATCAACTAATTTTTGTAAATATTATGGTTAGATAATTAGCTTAGTTTTATAATCTGAATTAATTTAGTAATTTAGTTTAGATTTTTAATAAATTAAAAAAAATAAAGAAAAGGAAATAAAAGGGGAATTTGAACAAGGGGGTTTTAATTTTGAAATTGGGCCAATTTAATGCAAAACCAATCCAAAGATCTGGCCCAAATAACTAGCCTACCCAATTGAACCCCTCCTCACTTAAAAAGTAACCAAGACCCCTAAGATAAAGAGGAGCAAAATTACACCTAAAAGAGAGAACAGTAGCGCCGCAACAGTGCAAGAACAGTGCAAGAAGAGATGCCCCCCCCCCCCCCCC
>MU690187.1:36086-76213 GCA_026770625.1 Nicotiana glauca
GATACAAAACGACTAGAGACCCACCAACCGTCGCCTCCTATGCAAAACTAGTAAGAACGGACCCTCCAATCTCTCTCGATCTCTGAGAACGACGAGCAGTAGAGAACCCCTCCCCATAGCCGAAAATTCAAAAATACCCCTAACCTTCACCATAAGAACCAGCCCAAGCCGTTCGTTTTCTTCAATACGCCACCGAACTGGTTGTTGCCTCTTTTCCTTCAACACAAACCTGTTGAAATCTCTGCAAAATAGTCCGAAAATCATCGTCCAAAACAGAGCAGATCCATTCGAGTTAGAAAAGTTTTCCGTCGAGGTCGATCCAGAGGTTCAAGTTTGTGGTTCCGTTTGAGGTTTTCGTTTGTTGCTGTTGGTCCTCATCGATTTTGCGTAACTAGAATTCGTTTATTTGTTGGTTCTTCAACCGTTATTAAGAAATTTTGGGTTCACAGGTACTTTTCGATTACTCCTACTTCTATTTGTTCTTGGTTATGGTTAAATGAAAGTTGTTAAGCTGAATATTTGAGTGCTAAGTTGATCAGTTGTTTGTCACTTGTCTCTTATTGTCGACAACTAGTGATTAGATTACATACTATTACAAAAAAATAAATGCTAGAAACAATATGTAACAAAGCAAAACATATGGCTCTCTTTTCTTTCGTCAAGACAGATTGAACTCGGACGATTCAATTTTGTCAAATATGACTCCATTTAACAAAGTTGGATTTGCTAGTATGAATACTTTGAAAAAGTATGTTCTGTTTAGCCTCTTGATTAGGTTTTCTCATAAATGCATCTAATGTAATCTTGATAGGCTTTGTTTACTGTTTCGTAAATACTATATTCATCTTAATTGTGGTGATCTACTTTCATTAGTCTATTTTATTCACTCCGATAATATTTATTGCCATGCTCCAGCCTGTATTCTGTTGGTAGTTGTTTTTTTCCACAGCTTTGTATCTGCTCACTTGGTTATTTGCTCGTATGTTTACTCGATTGGTTATAGCTGAACATAATTTTGTCACGGTATAGAGATTGGGTTACTACTCGTTGGCTGAACTACGTCAATTTAGATTAAAGGGGCTCGGGGTGCATTTCGTGTGACCCAGTTCTAATTTCCAACAAGGTTAAATAGAATGTGTCGTGACTCACAGGTACATTTCATGTAGCAATGCTCGCGATGTGTTCTAAATGACCTTGAATTTTCCTTAAACAATTACAAGCGGTTTAAAAGTAAAAATGCACATAGGTTTTAAAATTATTTCTAAAATCAGATAATTATGCCAATTATAGCAGTTGAACGACCTTGCTAGAACCATGGAACTCGAGAGTGCCTAACACCTTCTCCTGGGTTAACAGAATTTCTTACCCGGATTTTTGGTTCGCGGACTGTAATACAGAGTCAACCCTTTCCTCGATTCGGGATTTAAATCGGTGACTTGGGACACCATAAATCTCTCAAGTGGCGACTCTGAATCTCTTAATAAACAATCCCGTTTCAATTGTCCTTTAATTGAAAAAACTCCCTTTATTATACCCTTCTAGGGGTGTAGTAAAAAAAGGAGGTATGACAGCTCTGGTGACTCTGCTGGGGACAAGAACCCAGAACTTTGGTTCAGGGTTCAGAATTCGAGCTTAGAATAATTGTTATATTTGGCTTTATCTGATTTTTTTGTTACATGTTTGGGGCCTAATGTGCTAAGTGTTGCTATTACCGCTTTGATATTTTGTGAACTGTATATAAACTGCTACGAAACCCATCTTCTCTCTGAGTCTTCTAAATTATGAAGAAGGGTGCACTTCATGTGGCTTCTTTTCTGTCTAGAGTCCAATCCCATTTTAGAACGAGGTTCGGATAAGTTGCTAAGCCGGTGAAGCTTCTGCATTCCCGGTACACTGCCTCCCCCTCGGCTCGAGCTATCCGCTCGGGTAAGTCAGGTCTAGTACAACAAACCCAGGTTTTGAACCTAGAATAACTCAGCCTCATACCGGATCCCTAGTAGGAACCTCTGTTTGCATCATGTGCATTTGACTTAGGGGACTCAACACAGGGGTTCGGTCCGTCTAGAACAGGTGACCTGAAAAGAAAAGACCATCTTGATGCATCCTATGTGCTACATGCTGCATTTATTCAAGGGTAAAAGGGTCATTTGGCGGACCAATGATAGCTGAGGGCAAATGAAAAAATGAAGAGAAAAAAAACAATGAAAAAAAAAGAAAAGAAAAAGAGAGGGTGAAGTGTAAAAATAGAGTAAGTAGATCCAATTATGTCTTTTGCCACATTGTGTTAAGAAAAAAAAGAGAGCTCAAAAATTCAAAAAAAAAAGAGATTTTGCACTTTTTCATCATTTTCCGAAAAGCAAAAAAAAAATCAAAAAAAAAAGAGAAAAGAAAATTCAAAAAGATTTTGCATGTTTCTTCATTTTTCAAGAAAAAGTAAAAAAAAAATATGTTTTCTCTAAATTAGTTGTTTTTTTTAATTATCGCCCATATCCAATCTGCCCAAACTATGCAAACCTGATTCTCGTCTTTCGGGGCGTGATACATAGGCAACCCACATAGGGTCCGGTCTTCCTAGTGAGTTTAGGTTCTTGGCTTCGCGGGGTCTTAGCCAAATCTTGCATTTTTAACCACTTTTAACCCGAAGTTTTGGTTCTTTCTCATGCCCTCTCTTCTGGCCGCGCTTCCTACTTCCATGTCGATGTTCTTCATAAATCTCATATTATTTCAGCTATTGATGGCGCATCAGTTGTATTTTACATGGATTCTAGGGATTCATATGCTCGTGATTTTTATATTTGCTACAAAATTGTTGTTCAAGGTGCCAAGAATATCATTGCTGCTTGTCAAGAGTGTAAAGATAAAAGGCTAGTATACAATAGTTCTACTGAGGTAGTTTTGAACATCTGGAAGGACATATATGGCGGGGATGAGTCCTTACCATATTCCAGTAAATTTGTGAACATGGTAACTGATCTTAAGGCTCAAGCAGAGGCTCTAGTTTTAGTTGCAAATGATGCTGACGGCCTTCTTACTTGTTAGCTATGTATTTGGACCTGAAGACAATTATCTCTCCTCTTTGTTGCTCGATGTTGCAAAATTTGGCTGGGCCAAGTTTATTATAGGGCTTGGTGACAATATGTTTGACTTCGCCTATGTGGAGAATGTTGCCCATGCACATATATGTGCTGAAAAAGCTCTACGTTCTAGGGAAAGTAACATATGTGGCAAGTCCTTTTTCATCACTAATCTCAAGCCAATGAAATTCAAGGATTTTGTATCTCTTGGGATGGAGATATTGGGATATCAAAGGTCCGTGATCAAGATTCCTTCTAGGGTTGTCCAATATAGTACTTTGATCATGAAATGGACAATTTCAATGATGAGCAATTGGAATCCTGATAATGTGCCAGCTTTTGATATTATTGAATTAGCATTGTGCCATAGGAGATTTAATTGCTTTGCAGCTAAGAAATATATTGGATATTCTCCTGTTGTTTCCCTTGAAGAAGGAGTTGATTTAACCACTAAGTCCTTTCGTTCAGCCAGGGAATCATCTTTGTCAAGCGATAGTGACACTGATGAGGAATCAAACGTGCATAAACTGCTAGAAGGTGGAAAATCTGCCGAAATTTTATTGTTGAAAGATGAGCAGAGAACATTTACTTGTTTCCTTTTGCTGGGTTTTCATCCAATACTGGTTCTTCCTGTCTGGGAGGAGTTTTCTTTCACCTCTTGCCCAGCTTCTATTGATGATCGCTTCTGCTCTCTGGGGATACAGCATTCTGCCACCAACAATACATGGCATTGCAGTTCCCAGGATATCGTGGACTTTCTTTGAGATCTCTGAAGTGGATATGAGAAATTGCTTTTACAACTTAGCATATACGTGGAATAGAATAAGTCATTTAGCAAGTTTACTAGCCCAAGGAGAAGACTGGTCTATATTTTTGAAGGCCGTCATACCCCTGTATTGTTTGGAGTTTGTTTTCTTTTTATGTTATCTTTTTACCTTCTAGTTTTGTATAGTAATGTCGAGATTTTTATTATTATTGTACATACTATTTTGCATTTGGGAAAAGTGTGTTATAAATCAAAAATCCAAAAAAAGAGATTTTGTATTTTTATATTTTCGTTAGAAGTCTTCGTTAGAATACTAATTCTAGGAATTAAAAAAAAAATTATTTGAGGTGGTTTTTCCTTTAGGAATTAATATCTAGAACTTAAAACAAATTATTTTTCCTTTGGTATAATAAGACTAAAAATTCAAAAAAAAAAAAAAGATTGTCTTTTAGTACCTTGTGAAAAAAAAAGAGTTTTCTTTAAAGTATTACTATCAAAAATTCAAAAAAAGATTTTCTTTTGAGGTTATTTTTTGGGAAATTAATGAAAAATAAAAAATATTCTTTTATTTTCACTAGAACTTTAGAATATTATACATAGAAGAAAAAAGAAACATACTTTATCTTTTGTTTATCTTTAAAGTTTCTTTATTTGAAAATCAAAAACTGAAATCCAAAAATATTTTTTATCTTGTTCATTTCTCGTTTCGAAATCTATCTTAAGGGATATCGAATGAAAATTCAAAATATATTTCTTTGTTTCATTTTTAGATTTCCTTCCTAAAAAAAAGGTCAAAAAAAACTATTTTTCTCTTTTAGGATTTTTTCTTAATAGAGTATTTGCTTCAAAAAAAAGTACATGCTCATTAAGCTTGAGTTTAGAATAGGTTATAGAGCATTCAGTCTAGAAAATTTAAAAAAAATGATTTGCTTCTTTTATTTCTGTTTTCTCATCAGGGTAGTCATTAAGGTAAAAAGAAAAGAAAAAGAGAATGTCAGTTTATTTACTTTATTCCTGTTCTTCCAGAACTACGCAAAGATCTTATTCATGCGGCGTCATGATACGTTGGCAACCTACATAGGTTTCGATCGAATTATTTTTTGTTATTATTAAAAGAAAAAAAAAGGAAAAAAGAGAGAAAAAAATAGAAAAAAGGGTGTCATTATGGGACGTGAAAATTAGAGGAAAGAGAAGAGTGATAATTAGAAAAAGAGGAAGGAAAATGATCAAGCAAGTGATAGAAAAGCAAAAAAAAGAGAAGATTGAAATGAAAAATTTGGATGATGCCAACTGACCTTCGTACCCTCGAAGCCATTTTAGAACCGATAAATGTGGCTAGGTGTATTGCATTAAATGTGATATTTTTAGCTGTTAAATGTCCTAACGCTAACATGATGGCTTCATTTGGTTCCTCTTTGTTCTCCTCATTATAGCAGAAGGGTGATTGGTTTGTGGTTCTCAAGGTAACTCGTCTATACAACACAAGGTCAAAGAGGGTACACATGGCTAGCAAAAACTTGGGCACGAGAGTTGTTGACCCGTCAAGGGAGTTTGTGGAGTCGAAGTCTGAATTGAAAGAGGAGGTCCAAAGGATGAAACAGCAGATGGCAGAAATATATCAGTCTTGGATCAGGGGGCAACAACACAAGAAACTCAGAATGACACAGGAAGCTTGCTGGGTCAGAAGGAACACGATGATGTTGCCATGGTTGTTTCAGAGTCACCACATGGACCAAAGGGTCACCAATATACCCAACCTCAACTCCAACCCCAAACCTATCCCTGAGCTCCACATAATCCACCTAAGTATTATCCTCCAAACAATGTCCGGTCATATGTCCAACCACTAGGTCACTCCCTATGGCGAGCGCCAGTATCGCATAATGCATTCTTCCCTTCACAATATTTTTGAGCAGCCAACAACCCTAGAAAATAGGGGCAAGGAAGAGAAAAAAGGCAAAAAAATAGTTTCACGCCAATTGGGGAGTCCTACACAAGCTTGTTTGAAAAGTTAAAGCATTTTGGCCTGATTGAGCCACTCCTCGACTATACTCCAGACCCATATGAAAAAAGCTTTGATCCTACTGTACGATAAATGTACCACTCTAATGTCCAAGGGCATAGCATTGAAGATTGTCGTTCTTTGAAAAGGGAAATAGAAAGAATGATTCAAGAAGGGGCAATGATAGTGACAGGGAGCACGCGAATCCTCTTGGGAACTTGTTGACTAAAGTTGGTAATGGTCTTGGCAATATTGATGCGGAACTCAGTGGCTAGATGTCGTGCTTGGCAATTGGAAAGATGCTCCATTTCTTGGTTAGCCGGAGAGGAGTTTTGGTGGTTTATTTTGCTGTGATTTCTGTTGTCCGGGTTATTTTCAGGGTTGTAATCCAGATATTGTCTTGTGACTCAAACCCTTCTATCCTTTTATTTTGCCTAGTTTGTTTAGTCGTAGTAGCTCGTTTAGTTTTGTCTAGGTTTGTTCAAGGGTTGTAACCCCAGTTTAGTTTGCTTGTTTTGTTGTTCAAACCCTTTCACCATCTGTCTAATGCAATTTTCTGTTTTCTGTTATTTCTAGTCATTTTTGTTTAGTTCTTTTCCTTTTATAGTCCTTTTCCTGTTGACTCTAGTTACATGACATGCACGTGTAATTCTCAGCCTGGTTTTAAAAGCTAGTTTACTCATGAAGCAATGAAACAATATTGAAGAATGTAGGGACATTTGAGGAAAATAAGTAAACGCATTTTGAAATCAGTTCAAGCCCGAATTGTGTGAAACTGGGGCAGATAGAACATACAGAAACCCTATTGAAATGGATCATGCCGCATCAGGTTGAAGCTAAAGGCAAGTTTTCCAAATTGACAGGGGTCGTTCGTGGTAATAAGAACGAAAGTGTTGTCCAACGGGGCTTTAAAACTGATAAATGTAGAAAGCAGATGTGTGGATATGTTTATCAAGTCTGGTACAATCAAAAGATGTTACGAATGTTTTCCTTGGTTTGTTTGTACTTGGCATGTTTTAGAGATTGGAATGACGAAGACATTTTGTTCTGCTATCTAAGCACTTTATCCTTCGTTACCCCTTTGAGCCTTATTTATTTTCTTTCATACCCCTCTTTTGGAATCAGTAGCAAAGATCGGAAACACAAGCGTGAAAGATAAGTAAAGGAAAAAAAGAAAAGAAAAATAATGAAAAGAGAGAGGAAAAAAGAATGAGAAAAGAAAAAAAAAGAAGAAAAAGAGAAGAAAAAGAAAAAACAACAAAATAACAAAAAGAGAAAAGGAAGAAAGAAAAGAAAAGAAGAGAAAATGGAAGAAAAAGAAAGGAAAAATCACAACAACAAAGTAATTTCTATGACATGAACTACGTTCGACTTGATTCCGAAAGGTTACGTAGGCAGCCTCTCTCTGAGGTTCAGTCACACCAAAATAAAAATCCAGAAGTCCCCAAGAATGAAACTGGGGCAGAAGTTGTGATTGTTGTGAGAAATCTGATTCCGAAAGTTGTAATTTTGAACTCATATTGAATTGTTTTGAGCCTTTGATACCCTTTCTTTATAACCCTATCCAAAAGCTCACATTACGGTCCAAAGAAAGACCTTCTGATCAGTGTTCGAGAGATTCCAAGTCAAGCGAGTAGAGGTGAATCATATCAGGGGCAACACTCCGGTCCAAGCAAGGGAAATAAAGAATGAGAGAGTCTTGTTGATGAAAACCCTCACGAGTACCACAAGGCGATAAAAGCTGAGAGAAGTCAAAAATGAGAGAGTCTTATTGGTGAAAACCTTTACGGGCACCATAAGGCAATGGTGAGTTGAGAGAAAGACCAAAATGAGAGAGGCTTGATGGTGAAAACCCTACGGGCACTACAAGTTGAATAAGGATTGAGAATCAGATGGGAAATCACCAGACGAAGATTGTGAAAGATGACTAATGATAGAGCAGCGAATCCCAGTTTCACGGTTTGGGGGTATAATAGGAGCTGAACACCAGATTTGCTTGACAGAATAGGCCACAGGTGCATGTCATTATCATTAGAGTTGGTGTCCACATCTGATAGGTGTCACACCTCCTTTTTCACACTACACCCCGCGAAGGGATGTGGTAAAGGGAGTTTTTCCAATTAAAGGACAATCGAAATGGGATTCGTTTATTAAGAGATTCAAAGTCGCCACTTGGGAGATTTATGGTGTCCCAAGTCACCGGTTTGAATCCCGAATCGAGGAAAAATTGACTCTGTATTACAGTCTACGAACCAAAAATCCGGATAAGGAATTCTGTTAACTCGGGAGAAGGTGTTAGGCATTCCCGAGTTCCGTAGTTCTAGCACGGTCGCTCAACTGTCATATTTGGCTTATTTTACTGATTTTATAACATGATGAACTTATGTGCAAATTTTAACTTTTTACCGCTTTTATTATTATTATTTTTAATGAGAATTAAAACATCGTGAAAATGCATCTCGAACCACGTCACATCAATGTACCCGTGGTTGTTGACACATTTCGACTCCGTAGAGATTTGGATTTGAGTCACATAAATGTGCACCCAAGTTTAGGGAGGTAATGTTATTAAAATACGTGCCTAAAGAGAATAACGCGTTATTGTTTTGGAGAAGGCCGTGCAATTCGCTAAACGGCACATTCCTAAGTCTAAGTACTTTTAATATATACACTCATGAGGGCCCCGCAATTTGTGCGTTTTATTTGGCGAGGCTCGTCTCATTTTTATTAAGAGGCAAACCAAAAAATGACTATGATTTTTCTATATTTTTTGTCTCTAAGAATAAAAGAAGATGTCCTAATTAGTCATTATGGCTCAAGTACTACTACATTTTGATCCATGAATTCACATGAATTTTATCCTTAACCATGTAAAGAGTTATCATTCAAATGCGCCCAAAGGGCCGGCAAATCACATGCCTGGGCCTAGGTCCAAGTGAACATGCAATCAGGGACAAGACCCGGGCTCTTTATGCTGGAACTGAGGCCCAATTTGCCTGAAGTAGGCTGTTAATCACAGCCTCACTTTGATTGAACGATGAACTTCAGTTTATTCAAATGGGTCATTTGTTCGAGTCAAGACTGGATGCATGATTTGCATAAACGCGAAGTAACTGATTAATCTTCAATTGATTCAAGTTAGCCTTACTAGATCAATATTCAAATATCCATGATTTTAAAGCTGCAATATTGAAATTGCTATTGGAAAACAACTGTCATAAGGTTGTCCTTAAATTAATGCCTATAACCTAATTAACAGCCAGTTTCTACTTATCGCTATACGTGAAAGACGTAAATCTCAAATTTATCTCATGCTTCAGACTATTCTAATTTTCAACAATTAAATTACACAGGTAAATCATCTTACATCGAGGTTGGTGATTATCACCAATATGCAGGTTAATAAGTCCAAACGTACACTTCTAGCTTCAGTCCATTTTATACAGTCACGTACAAATCAAATCTAAACTACATTAAGCTATTGTGTCTACATTATTTAGGCATCAACATACAATAGTCCAAACAGGTAGAGTTCCATAAGCACAGGGGTAAACATTTCTCCATTGCATTTCCACTTCAAACTCAGTATCAATACATCAGGAGAGAAACAAATACCTGGATGTGAACAACACAAGAACAAGGAAAAGAGGTCAGCTGCAGCAATGTAACAACAGTAGCACAGCAGAACAGCAACAACAGTAATGCAACAGCAGATACCAGCAGTAATGAAACAGTTTACATCAACCAACACAGCAATTTCAACTCCAGGAATGACTCACTGACCCCCAGAACCAAACAGAAATAGAGATTGACCTACAGCAATACCAAACAGCTTTTAAAAATAACTCCAGTAACTCAACAGACCATGATTCACTCAAAAGCACCAAGTTCGACTTGAAAACAAACAATTCATGGAGGATAACTATTGGAACTCTCAATCACTCGATGTAACAGTATTTTCTGATATTTTTCAATGGAACAGTAGTTCTCCTCAAGACTGAAAATGATCTAAAACACTGAAAGTATTCTCTCAAACTATCTGAACCACTGATTCAATAAGAGAAAACCCTTTTTCACTCTCAGCCTGATCCCCCTTCTTAACTTTCGGTTTCCTTAAATATTTTTTAGCTCTCTAGCTCTCAGATTTTCAGAGTATTTTCTCAGTGTCTTCCTCCCCTGTATGAATGTCTAAGGTCCCCTTTTATTCTGATTTCCAGCTCTCTAAAGTGGGCATTCCACTAGTGCATTTGCCACTAACAACTTATCTTTTCAGTTTTTAAATATGCACTTAACCTTATTGCCTTTAAAATAACCAATAATACCCATTTCAATCCTGAAAATCAGCAAAGAGTGCAGTCTCCATTGTCATTTGTTTTTTAACATTTTCAATTCCACTTAGGAAGGTCTCAATTCAGTTCATTAGCAGCCCCTTTAATTATTAGTGGTTCAAATTTCAGTTAAACCCTGAATTAACCCTGAACTTACTATAATTACCCTGACCTCTTTAATTTGTATTAAAAACCCTTCAATTCTAAACAAGTTCAACTACCAAACTGACCAAAACTGTTTCCTAATTGATCACCAAATCACTACAGCTATAACCAATTCTTGATCAAAACTCAAATAACAACTTAAACTAAACAGATCAGATCAAATAGCAGAGTGATATTAAACTACTAAAGCTATGATTGACACATGTATATGGGAATAACTAATTATGTTCCAATTCTAAATTACACTAAACAAAGTGAATGGAATATGGTAATATACTGAATTCAGCAACAAAACGATTGGTAATTGAGAGAAAAGGTCCAAATAATAACATATAGGGGACAATTTGAATCAACAACAATAGCAAACAATCACAGTTTTATGCCAAAACTTATTGACTGACTACTTCGAATCATTCAATCATATTATAACATATGCTAATTGACAGAGAAAAATTAGATCAAAGAGAGGGTCCGGAAGAGGAAGAGAAGATAATCGACAAAAATAACAAAAAAATCAAACAAAATACAACAAACTTAAAACAAATAAACAATGACAAAATATATAACAGAAAAGGAAAAGAAAAATACCTCCAAATCGAAAACCAAACGAACTTCGATCAATCGAAGTCTTGACTCGAGCTTTTGAGGCCAAAACAGACCTTAATCGAGTGTTCTTGACTAAGAACACTTGACTAAGGTCAATTGTGACCTCAAATTCCTTTGGTTCTTCTAGGGCTCATTCAGTCGGATTAAAATTCGACGAGTTCTGCCATGATTCGATTAAAATTAATATGGTTTTTGGGATGAGGGTGGCCTGGTGGTTCAGGGGTGTGACTTGGGGAAGGTTTAGGGTTGGCGCCGCCACAAGGAATTTTGTGGCGGCGCTAGGGTTCATACCTTTGAATCGATATTCAACGGGCTCTAGTGGGATTCGAACAAAATTGGGGTGTGATTTGGGACGAGGGAGGTCAGGTGGAGCTGGGGTGTGAACTTGGGACTGGTTGGGTAGTTTTAGGGTTTTGCTCGAACCTTCGATTGAAGATTCGAGACGGCCTGGGATGATTCGAGGCAAGATGAGTGTAGATTTGGAGAGGGGATGGTTTGGTGGTTCTATGGTGTAAAGATGAAGTTATTTGGCCACCGTCCGCCACCGTGGGCGATTTCCGGCGGGCGGATGGCGGTGGCGTTACAGGGGGCTCGTTTGAGTCTCTGAGAGAGATGATGGGTGGGGTTTGGCTATAGGGGGGTGGGGTTTGTTTTAGGAATATATAGTGGGGTGAGGATTTGATCATGGCCGTTAGATCAAACAAGATCAATGGCCTGGATCAATGGCTTAAATGAAACAGTGACGTTTGAGCTTAAATGGAGGACTGGGTTGACCCGGGTAAAACGGGTTTGGTTGATGGGCGATGGAGTGAGCCGTTGGATCAATTTAATCCAATGGCTTGGATCAAAAGGAACCAAACGACGTCGTTTGGTGGGGTGTAGATACGGGTTGGATCAGGGACGAGCCTGGGCCGATTTTGGGTGTGTATTTGGCTGAATTTTTTTGTTTGGGCTGGGTATTTGGCCCAAATTTGTCTCCCTCTTTCTTTATTTACTCCCAAACTATTTTTATGTTTTCTTTTCTTCAATTTTCTCTCTAATTAATTTCAAATTTAAACTAAAAATCCTAATGCAAATTATAAAACCCCAATTAACTCACAAATACTAATTAATGCTTAATAATAATTATCACATAATAAAATAACAAATTAAAATAAAATCACACAATTTTGACATTAAACATTAAAATGCGAATTACATTATTTTTTGTAATTTTTTTATTTTTGTAAAACAACTTACTTAATTAATCCTAATTGTAAAAGTTAAATCTTTAAAATGCAAATGCGACATATTTTTCTTGTATTTTCATCGATTTAAACAAATAGACATGCACACGCAAACGCAAACAATAAAGAAAAATAACACAAAATCCACAAAAATTGTAAATAACACAAAAAAAATTATTTTATTTTTAATTTTTGGGAGTAATTCTCATATGGGGCAAATATTACATGCTCATAATAGGTTTTTACTTTGTAGTTTTTTTGTTAGGAATCATCTCTTTCCATTGTACCCTACTCTGTTCCTTTTGTCTTGTTTACTTCCTCTTCCTGAGTCTGTTTGGTCAGAACAAGTGAGAAATGACTTCAAAATTTGCCACCAGCTTTTCAATTGCACAAAACGAGATTTGGCTAGCACATTAAAGTGGCATAAGCCAAGAAAGAACAACGTGCGCACTGAGTGGGTAACAATCAACATGCTTTGGGATTCATCCGAAATACAAAGGTTTGGTATATATCAATTCATGAACAATGCAAGAGATATAGGGAATTGGGTCTGAATGAAGAAGGGGTATTTTTTTGTGAAAAGGGGATAGAGCAAGTGTTTAGTCCATAAACAAGCAGGTCTTCCAGTGAAAATCAAAGTTATCATGGCAAGCGATGGAAGCAATAGACCTCACGGCCAGGGCTAGTGATTTAAATCTGGAAAGAACAACGTGCACGCTAAAGTTAGTAATAATCAATATACTTTGGGGATCATGTGAAACACAAAGGTGTGGTAGATGTCGGTTCATGAGCAATGCAATAGATATAGGGTATTGGGTTTGAACGAATAAGAGGTATTTTTTAGTGATAAAGTTGGCAAATAAAGGTGGTTAGCCAATAAACAAGCAAGGTCTTCGAGTGGAAATTAGTGATTATGGGAAGTGAAGGAGCAATAGCCCTCAAAGTCAAGGCCACAAACCAACCACCATGTTTAAACTCACAAGTTTTCTTTATCTGAAACAGGGATGAAAGCTATGTTCATATCAAAGCTTGGAAGCTGGAAATTTTCAGGTGTAATGCGCCAATTCTGCTTACGCAAAGGCCATTTAGAAGATCACACATCACCCCTAGGAGAAACACTGCCTAGTCTAGGTTTTCAAGTTATATTTTGTTGAAGTAGACGCACTTCCTAAACTGAAATTTTACCCTTAGGGGACGCACTTCCTAGTTTGGATCATATGAGTTTGATTCACTGAGGTTTTGTCCCTAGGAGACGCACTTCCTAGTCTAAGTTTTTCAAGTCATATTTTGTGGTAGGAGACGCACTTCCTAAATTGAGATTTTACCCATAGGAGATGCACTTCCTAAGTTGATTTACACCTGTATGAGATGCACTTCCTAAATTGATAGTTCATTCATAAGAGACGCACTTCCTAGTTTGAGTCATTGAAGTTACACCTGTAGGAGACACACTTCCTAAATTGATAGTTCATTCATAGAAGACGCACTTCCTAGTTTGAGTCATTGAAGTTTCACCCATAGGAGACGCACTTCCTACGTTGATTTACACCTGTAGGAGACGCACTTCCTAAATTGATAGTTCATTCATAGGAGACGCACTTCCTAAATTGATAGTTCATTCATAGGAGACGCACTTCCTAGTTTGAGTCATTGAAGTTACACTTGTAGGAGACGCACTTCCTAAATTGATAGTTCATTCATAGGAGACGCACTTCCTAATTTGAGTCATTGAAGTTACACCTATAGGAGACGCACTTCCTAGTTTGATTCATTGAAGTTTCACCCCTAGGAGACGCACTTCTTAAGTTGATTTTCACCCATAGGAGACGCACTTCCTAAATTGATAGTTCATTCATAGGAGATGCACTTCCTAGTTTGAGTCATTGAAGTTACACCTGTAGGAGACGCACTTCTTAAATTGATAGTTCATACATAGGAGACGCACTTCCTAAGTTGATTTTCACCCATAGGAGACGCACTTCCTAAATTGAGAGTTCATTCATAGGAGACACACTTCCTAGTTTGAGTCATTGAAGTTTCACCCCTAGGAGACGCACTTCTTAGTCTGGGTCTTTCAGGATACACCTGTAGGAAACGCACTTCCTTAATTGAGATTTCCCCCCTAGGAGACGCACTTCCTAGTTTGAGTCATTTAAGTTCGGCCCTAAGAGACGCGCTTCATAGTCTGGCTCATTGAAGTTTTACCTGTAGGAGACGCACTTCCTAATCAAGGTTTTTCAAGTTATTCTTTTAGGACACGTACTTCCTAAATTGAGAGTTCATTGGAGACGCACTTCTTAGTTTTAGTCACTGAAGTTTTCGCCCCTAGGAGACGCACTTCCTAGCCTTGGTCATTTAAAATCACCCCTAGGAGACGCACTTCCTAGTTTGGTTCATTCAGGTTTTATTTTAGCAGACGCATTTGCTAGTAAACATTTCTTGGTTTTACTCGTAGGAGACGCACATCCTAGTCTAGTCTTTAGTTTACTCTCATCATTGTATCAGTAGTATAAGTGGTTTACAATTTTGCTAACAACTCACAAATCTTCCTAGTGCAAACTGGGGCAGAAAATTTCGTTTGTTTTGTTTGTTTTGATTACAGGAACCCACATGGAAAATAGGGGAACACAGAAAGCTTCAGCAATCAGGCGCCCACCTGGAGAACAAGGGAAGACAATTCAAGTTTCAAAGGAAGATAGCATAGATTTCAAGGGAAAACAGCAAGGTTCAAAGGAAGACAATTCGAATATTGGCAATCAGGTGCCTACCTGGAGATAAAGGAATTCACTTCAATGCAATTCAAGTCAGCAACAAAAGAAGCTCGCGGCAAGAATGCGAGTCAACAGTCCGAGGTGATCAACAGAAGTTAGCCACAATAAAGGAAAAAAAAAAGAAAGGCAAGAAGTTAATCCAAATGCAGAAGTTGATGAAAGATGTGGGCTGCTTAAGACATGGTTGAGGTCGCAAGCACTGCATGACCGGTCTTGATCCGAAAAGTTGAAGAAGAATAAACTAGCACCTACAACTAGCAAGCATCAAGGTTCAAATCCAAAGTCTGCATGAAGAACCACTCAAGACTCAAGATCAAGCTTCAGAAGACTTATAGATAGGAATCTTGTAACTCGTAGTTGATAGGCTTAGCTAGCCTTTTTCTGTTTTGACTTTAGATGTAATAACAGGACTGCGGATCGGAACCTCGACGGAACGTCACCTCGACCGGCTCTTCACCTCGGCATACTCCGTCATCTCTCTCACTTCTGAACTACACTAACCTGATTCCTTTACAGCCAAGGATATGTAGGCAACCTCAGAGGCAGGGTACGGTCAAATCTTTCAAAAATGCTTCCCACGGAGTACCCAAATGGGCAAAAATCGCTCGTATCCGCTCACTTTATCTTTGCCCGAAAACTCTTCGTATTTCCGAGCAAAGAGGGGCAGTTGTGAGCACGTGATTTTTGCCCTATATGAATAACTCCCATAAAATATCAAAAATAATTTTTTCAATTTTTTCAATTTTGTAGGATTTTTTGTATAATTTTATTAATTATTTACATTTTTTAGCATATTTAATTTCCATTAAAAATAAAAATAAAACCAAAAAATACCATGTATTGCATTTAGATTTTGGGTTCACATTGTAGGATTAGATAATTAATTAATTACTTTATTAAAAATGAAAATCGCAAAAAATGGCTCACTTTTACATTCTTAACTTTTAAATTTTGGATTATTAATTTTTCTCTTTAATTTAGGATCAACTAATTTTTGTAAATATTATGGTTAGATAATTAGCTTAGTTTTATAATTTTAATTAATTTAGAAATTTAGTTTAGATTTTTAATAAATTAAAAAAAACAAAGAAAAGGAAATAAAAGGGGAATTTGAACAAGGGGGTTTTAATTTTGCAATTGGGCCAATTTAATGCAGAACCAATCCAAAGATCTGGCCCAAATAATTAGACTACCCAATTGAAACCCTCCTCACTTAAAAAGTAACCTAGACCCCTAAGATAAAGAGGAGCAAAATTACACGTAAAAGAGAGAACAGTAGCGCCGCAACAGTGCAAGAAGAGACGCCCTCCCCCCTCCCTGAATCTCCTTCTTCTTCAACCCCCTGCTCTGTAACTTCCAAGGATACAAAATGACTAGAGACCCACCAGTTGTCGCCTTCTACGCAAAACCAGTAAGAACGGACCCTCCAATCTCTCTCGATCTCTGAGAACGACGAGCAGTAGCGAACCCCTCCCCATAGCCGGAAATTCAAAAACACCCCTAACCTTCACCGTAAGAACCAGCCCAGGTCGTTCGTTTTCTTCAATACGCCACCGAACTGGTTGTTGCCTCTTCTCCTTCAACACAAACCTCCTGAAATCTCTGCAAAACAGTCCGAAAATCATCGTCCAAAACAGAGCATATCCATTCGTGTTAGAAAAGTTTTCCGTCGAGGTCGATCCAGAGGTTCAAGTTTGTGGTTCCGTATGAGGTTTTCGTTTGTTGCTGTTGGTCCTCATCGATTTTACGTAACTAGAATTCATGTATTTGTTGGTTCTTCAACCGTTATTAAGAAATTTTGGGTTCACATGTACTTTTCGATTACTCCTACTTCTATTTGTTCTTGGTTATGGTTAAATGAAAGTTGTTAGGCTGAATATTTGAGTGCTAAGTTGATCAGTTGTCTGTCACTTGTCTCTTATTGTCGACAACTAGTGATTAGATTACATGTTATTACGAAAAATTAAATGCTAGAAACAATATGTAACAAAGCAAAACATATGGCTCTCTTTTCTTTCGTCAAGATAGATTGAACTCGGACGATTCAATTCTGTCAAATATGACTCCATTTAACAAAGTTGGAGTTGCTAGTATGAATACTTTGAAAAAGTATGTTCTGTTTAGCCTCTTGATTAGGTTTTCTCATAAATGCATCTAATGTAATCTTAATAGGCTTTGTTTACTGTTTCGTAAATACTATATTCATCTTAATTGCGGTGATCTACTTTCATTAGTCTGTTTTATTCACTCCGATAATATTTATTGCCATGCTCCAGCCTGTATTCTGTGGGTAGTTGTTTTTTTCCACAACTTTGAATCTGCTCACTTGGTTATTCGCTCGTATGTTTACTCGAATTGGTTATAGCTTAACATAATTTTGTCACGGTATAGAGATTGGGTTGCTACTCGTTGGCTGAACTACGTCAATTTAGATTAAAGGGGCTCGGGGGTGCATTTCATGAGACCCGGTTCTAATTTCTAACAAGGTTAAATACAATGTGTCGTGACTCACGGGTGCATTTCATGTAGCGTGGCTCGCTATGTGTTCTAAATGACCTTGAATTTTCCTTAAATAAATGAAAGCGGTTTAAAAGTAAAAATGCACATAGGTTTTAAAATTGTTTCTAAAATCAGATAATTATGCCAATTATAGAAGTTGAGCGACCGTGCTAGAACCACAGAACTCGGGAGTACCTAACACCTTCTCCCGGGTTAACAGAATTCCTTACCCGGATTTCTGGTTCGCGGACTGCAATACATAGTCAACCCTTTCCTCGATTCAGGATTTAAACTGGTGACTTGGGACACCATAAATCTCTCAAGTGGCAACTCTGAATCTCTTAATAAACAATCCCGTTTCAATTGTCCTTTAATTGGAAAAAACTCCCTTTATTATACCCTTCTAGGGGTGTAGTAAAAAAAGGAGGTTTGACACTCACCATACAAACTAAAGGACTACTAAAGACATAGAGTCGGGGGCCCACATTGACCTTAAATACGATTTGAGCACACAATGGTCCCAAATAATCACTTGATGATTATCGATCAACACAAGAGTCTCAAGGTCACGACTTTCACCATCCTAAACATAATATTTTGTACTTGACCATGGGATCAAAGGCAAATGTGCTAGGCCCAAGTGAAGCTTTGCTAGAGGTACCCTTAACTACAAACTACTAAAAACAAAAAGAAAAACAGACTCAAACCCTTAAGAAGGTTGTCACGCCATCCATCATTGGGAAGAGCCACCCGGTTCATACAACACTCCACCTTTGGAAAGAACTGTGGCATTAAGAAAACCAAATGTTTATTGAAAATGTCCAAAACGAAACAAAAAGCTACGAACATAAATAAGAAGCCAAAAACAAAAAAAATTGCGAAAATAGAATGAATATATACAATAGGGGATTTAAATATACAACGGGGGGTGAATATATACAATGATGTAACTTTATATACAGACCCAAGGAAAGATAAAAATGCGATAAAAGTAACTAAATATAAAATTATATATAGACTAAATGAAAATCAAGAAAGCATAAATTGTATCAATATATACAGTCATCCAAGAATGTAGGGCGCACCCCCTCAAATAAAAGTTAGCATTGTCCCCAGTGCCAACTAGTCCAAATAAGCACCAAAAAGGTAGAGAAAAAGGATATAGAAGACTCCCTAAGTCGTGACTATCTGGATAGGATCATGGGTGGTCCCTGGGTCCTCTGTGTGCTCGGGAACCTCAGACTGGATCCCGATGGTCTGCTCCGCTGCTACTGGGACCTAGGCCTGGATCTGGATAGGCTCTGGAACTGGTACATCCTATGGCTGACTGGAGGAAGCCTCCGGTGGGTCCACCAACTGGATGATAGCATCATCGACTCTAGGAATCATCCTCTTCCTCTCCGAAGGCCGATGTGACTGCTCCGGTTGTGGATCAGCTGCTGGAACTAGGTCCTAAAATAATAGGTCTAAAGGCAGTTGGTATGCCTTCAACTTGTCAACATCTTTCCGCAGCTCCTTCACGGACTCCTTGGAGGCCCGTGTCTTTTGAAGCTTCTTAAGCTCCTTAGCAAGCTCCTTGAGAGACTTTCTATGTGAATCAACTTACTTTGCCAATGCATCTTGAGTAGTGAGGATTTTCTTCTAGTTCTGAAGAATTTCCTTCAAAGCCTATCGATTGTGGGACCTGTGCTGGCTGAGGTGTCGACTGAGCTGTAATAGTGGTGGTTAAGGTGGACAACTTGGATGAAGCAGTATACATCCAATTGTTGATACCCAAAAGTGTCTGACTCAGTCGGTGGGCAGTGATAAGATGGGCCCGGGAAGATGGGATCTCTAGGCCTGCTGATGTGGAAGGGCCAGGAGGAATGGCTGACAATGTGGAAGGTCCGGGAGGCATCTCAGTAGAAGTGGAGGCAGGCTCAGTGGGGACCTCTACCACAACTGGCTCTTCAGACTGGCCAGTTGGGGCAGAAGTAGGGGCTTTGTAATTTTTGTCCTTGGGGTTGTCATTCCCCTTTAAGCTATACCAGGAGAACGGGGTTTTCTCCTTGACCTTGACATCGTAGGTCTTCGTTTCCACCTGCAAGTCCAAAAAGTACATAGTGAGGCTGCTAGGGAAAGGGTAGTTCCGGTCATGCTCTACTCCCACTAACGAGATAATGTGGGACATCACATTCCCCACATTTATGGGGTATCCCGCCATAATCGAAGCAACCAATAAAGCCCGGTGGAGAGGAATGGTCTGGTCATGTGTAGTAGGATCCAACCAGCTGCAAACAAATGTCTCCCAACCCCTCGCCTCAAAGTTTAAGGTCTTCCGCAATATTTTGACCCCAGTAGTCAACCACTCAGGAACGGTACCTAGGATTTCCAGGTACTGAGCTAACCATGGACGGACCTCCTTGCCTATCTCCAACTTCGCCATATATAAAGCCTCGTCCTCCTCATTGAAGCCCAAGTATTCGTTTAGGTATTTTCCTTCAAACAACACTGTCTTGTTACGAACCTTGGTCACTTTGGAGCCCTTTTGGATGTGGGCTATGTTGCAGTAAAACTCCTTGACCATGTGTTCGTTGGAATCTATACATTTATCCATAAAGTGTTCCCAGCCCAATCTAGTCCTAAATTGTCTTTTCACATCAGGGTTGTGGGGTAATAGATCTCTGTCAATGAAACTTCGCTCCGATATCAACTTTTTTACCGGCCACCACTCCCTAAACTTGAAGTACGCCACCTGGCTCACAAACCTACCCTCCCAAACATCGGGCTTTCTAGTTCGGGCAATGCCTCCCACGTGAGGCTCACCACCTTTAGCTATCTCCTCATCCCCTTGTACCTCCTCCTCACCTCCATCTGTACCCTCCCCGGATAATAAAGCTGTGGGCGAGGTGGAGTATTCCTTACTACCGGCTGTTGAGCCCTCAGACGACTCAAAAATGACATTAGTTGGTGCTTGGGCAGTGGGTGATGGTGGAGAGGTGTCTCTTAGTCTAAGTCTCTCCGACCAGTCTTCCATGTATTCTGGCATGGAGTCTGAAGAAATGTCCCTTGATGGTTGATACTCACTCCCCGAGGAATGGGAAGCAGCTCTATCTGCAGCTTTGATTAGTTTTCTGGTCCTTTTTATGTTTTCCCGAGCTTGGGGAGTGAGTTTGATCATCTTCTTTCCTTTTCCCCCTCCCCCTACCGGGAATATTCACCTTTCCCGGGTTGTTTTGATCCTTTTCCTCCTCGTTGTTTAACTATTGTCTGCAAGTACAATTCAGATAACTTGTTAGTATCAGTGGGTTCACATAAAATAGTATTGCAGACAAATGACAATGTTGCAGGAGTGGCCAAGTGCGGACCACACAAAAAGGTAGTGCGGCCGCACTGGGGCCACCGCAGACCGCACAAATATGACCACGATCCGCACAGGTATGAGGTTCCAAAAACATGGCCTTTGAATCTCACCAGTGCGGCCCGCACAAAATCAACCGCGGTCGCACTGGGTCACCGCGGACCGCACAAAAATAACCGCGGTCCGTACAGAGGTGGGGGTCAGACTACCCACTCTCTGTATCTAGGCAGTGTAGACCGCACAAAATGTACCGCGGCCGTATTGCCCAAAGTTCAAATTTTCTCAGAATTCTTCAGTGCGGTCCGCACAAAATGGTATCACGGACCACACTGGATGCCCAAAATCGGCACTGAGTTAGGGTTCATCAGATTTTGCTTTTAAGTCCAAATTTTTACCTAATTAAGATCTCTAATCAATTATCCAGTACCTAAAATTACTAAATCCACAAGAATTATCATTTAAACTAATCTAACCTAGCATTCGAACTAATTACGGGAAGAAGAAGAACTATAAGCTAAGAAAAATGAAAATAAAATGAAATTATACTATAAAACAAAGAATATTTGAGTGAAATGTTACAGATTAAGAGATGAAATGAAGATTAATGATCCTAAGCAAGAGTTATGGTTAAGAGAGAAGATGAACAGTAGTCAGGTGCTCTGAGTTTCAAGTTTTCGAAAAGGGTAACAGTAGACCCTTAAGGTCTATTTATAGAGAAGCCCCTGGGGCCCAGCATCACCTACCAGTGCGGACCGCACAAAATGGACCGCGGTTCACACTACCTTGTTTAGCACAAGTTTGAGAAGGCAACCTTCTGCGGTCCGCACAAAACGAACTGCGACCACAGAGGTCCACCGCGGACCGCACAAAATGGACTGCGGCCGCGGTGGCAAACTTCAGAGAAGCTTTATCTTACCCACACCAGTGCGGTCCGCACAGAATGTACTACGGCCGCACTAGAAACTTCACAGACCTGTGTATTTTTCCATCATGCCTTACACTGCATCAACATAACCTTGCAACATCTCACAACCAATTAGCCCAAAAATCAATCCTATACTACAAAGAAAATCAAAGAAAACAAGAAGAAAAACACATGGGTTGCCTCCCAAGAAGCGCCTGATTTAACGTCGCGACACGAAGCGGGTTACCATCATATCATTTGAAATGGATAAGTGCCACCACGTGGCTACCATCAATTTTTCCAAGATAATGTATGATACGGTGCTCATTCACTCTAAAGACTTCACCATTTTTGTTTTTCAAATCAAGAGTACCAAAAAGGGTCACCAACACAACTTCAAACGGTCCACTCCATTTAATTTAAGCTTTCCCGAAAACAGAGGTAGCCGAGAATTGAACAAGAGAACCAAATCACCAACTTTGAACTCCTTTCCACGAGCATATTTATCATGAAGGTACTTCATCTTGTCCTTATACAAGGATGAACTAGAATATGCATGGAACCGGAATCCATCAAGTTCATTGAATTGTTCAACACGAAGATTGGCTGCAACATCACGCTCAAGATTAAGCTTCCTCAAAGCCTACATGGCCTTATGCTCCAACTCTACTAGTAGATGACATGCTTTCCCAAACACCAACCGGTACGGTGACATACCAATTGGGGTCTTGTAAGCGGTCCGGTAAGCCCATAGAGCATCATCTAACTTTTTAGACCAATCGGTCCTATTGGCGTTGACAGTTTTGGACAAAATGCTTTTGATCTCCCTGTTAGACAATTCAACCTGGACACTTGCTTGAGGATGATAAGTCATAGAGACTTTGTGGTTGACACCATACTTGGAAAGCAATGCATAAAAGGCTCTATTACAAAAATGCGATCCTCCATCACTAATGATTGCCCGAGGTGTACCAAACCTTGTGAAAATGCTCTTCTTCAGAAATGCCACCACACTCCTAGCTTCATTGTTGGGCAAGGCCACGTCCTCAACCCATTTTAACACATAATCAACTGCTACAAGAATGTAAGTGTTACCACACGAGCTTATAAAAGGGCCCATAAAATTGATACCTCATACATCAAAGATATCAACTTCAAGAATTGTGTTTAGAGGCATCTCATCTTTCTTGGAAATCCCGCCCGCTCGTTGAAATTGATCATACCTTTTTACTAGATCACTTGTATCTTTGAACAAGGTTGGCCAATAAAAACCCCAACTCAGAACTTTCAAAGCCATCCTTACCCCTCCATGATGGCCACCATAGGGAGAGGAATGACAAGCCTCCAAAATACTCAATTGCTCTTCCTCCGGTACACACCTTCGAATCACACCATCCGTGAAAATCTTGAACAAGTATGGCTCATCCCAATAGAAGTACAAACTATCCTGCTTGAGCTTCTTCCTTTGGTTAGAAGAGAGCTCATACGGGGCTATTCCGGTCACAATGTAATTAGCAACATCGGCAAACCATGGCATATCATTCATTGACACCGCAAGGAGTTGTTTGTCGAGAAATGAGTCATTGATCTCTAGGCCATCACAAGGCCTCCCTTCCTCCTCCAAACGGGATAAGTGGTCCGCCACTTGATTCTCACTACCTTTCCGGTCCACAATTTCTAGATCAAACTCTTGAAGTAGTAACACCCATCTCACCAATCTTGCCTTGGAGTCTTTCTTTGTCATCAAGTACCTAAGGGCGGCATGATCGATGTGCACTATGACCTTGGCCCCGATAAGGTACGGTCGGAACTTTTCCATTGCAAACACTATGGCCAACAACTCTTTCTCGGTCACTGTGTAGTTCAATTGAGCGTCATTCATTTTCTTGCTCGCATAGTACACCAGATGAAACATTTTGTTCACACGTTGACCCAACACTGCTCCAATCGCAACATTGCTAGCATCACACATGAGCTCAAAGGGAAAGCTCCAATTAGGTGCGGTAATGATAGGCGTGGTGGTCAACTTATGCTTGAGAAGTTCAAAGGCCTTATGCATTTCTCCTCAAACACAAACTTAGCATCTTTCTCTAGCAACTTGCAAAGAGGATTCACTACCTTCGAAAAATCCTTAATAAACCGCCGATAGAACCCCGCATGCCCAAGAAAACTCCTCACCCCTTTGACAGAACTGGGGGGAGCCTTGAAATCACCTCAATCTTGGCTTTGTCTACTTCAATTCCATGCTTAGAAATTTTGTGACCCAACACTATACCCTCTTCAACCATGAAATGGCATTTTTCCCAATTGAGTATAAGGTTTGTGTCTTCACACCGGGCTAACACTCTATCCAAATTACCCAAACACTCTTCAAAGGAATCACCAACCACACTGAAATCATCCATGAAAACCTACAACATATCTTCCACCATGTCGATGAAAATAGCCATTATGCATCGTTGGAAGGTCGCTGGAGCATTGCACAACCCGAACGACATCTGAGAGAAAGCAAAAATGCCATGTGGGCAAGTGAATGTGGTCTGCTCTTGGTCCTCTAGATTGATGAAGATTTGATCGTAACCCTAATATCCATCCAAAAACAATAAAAGGCACACCCCACAAGACGATCTAGCATTTGGTCAAAGAATGGCAATGGGAAGTGATCCTTTTGGGTCACCTTGTTCAGCTTCCGGTAGTCCATACATACCCTCCATCCAGTAACGGTCCGAGTGGGAATAAGTTCATTGTTATCATTTGTCACCACAGTCATCCCACCCTTCTTCGGCACACATTGCACCGGAGAAGTCCATGAGCAATAGGAGATAGGGTACACAACCCCGGTATCCAACCATTTTATCACTTCTGTCTTCACCACCTCTTGCATTGACTCGTTCAATCTTCTTTGATGCTCCAATGAGGGTTTTGCATCATCCTACAAAATGATTTTGTGCATACAGAATACGGGGCTTATTCCCCGGATGTCGGCCAATGTCCACCCAATTGCTTTTTTCCTCCTTTTGAGAACTACCAAAGTGGCGTCTACCTGCAAGTTAGTAAGGCACGAGGAAAGAATAACAAGTAAAGTAGAACAAGGGCCCAAGAACTCATACCTGAGGTGTGGAGGCAATGGTTTCAGCTCCAACACCGGCGATTCCTCTATTGATGGCTTAGTTGGAGGTGTCTTTCTATTTACGAGGTCCAAGGATAGCATTCTCGGCTCATAAGAATAGGACCCCATTCCATGCAAGGAATTTACGCACTCCACTCGGCTAGCATCATCCTTGACATCAAGATTTAGAAGCACGACCTCAAGGGGATCCTCCATGTTAATCATAGAACTTGTGTCATCCACGATTACAGTTGTGACAATGTCTACAAATGAGCAAACTTCGGTGCTATTGGGTTGCTTCATGGACTTGCAAACATAGAATATGACCTTCTCATCCCCCACTCGGAAAGTTAGCTCACCCGCTTCAACATCAACCAATGTCTTCCCCGTTGCTAGAATAATTGGGACTTCAAAGTCCACTTCACAATCCAAAATGACAAAATCGGCCGGCAATATAAACTTATCCACCCGGACAAGCACATCATCAATTATGCCCAACGGTCGCTTCATCGATCAATCCGCCATTTGAAGTCTCATTGAGGTCGGCCTAGGTTGCCCAATTCCTAAAGTCTTGAAGACCGAATAAGGCATCAAATTTATGCTAGCCCCCAAATCACAAAGGGCCTTAGCAAAATCCGCACTTCCAATAGTGCAAGGAATAGTAAAAGCTCCGGGGTCTTCAAGTTTTGGGGCCATAGAATGTATGATAGTACTGACTTGATGAGTCATTTTTATTGTTTCACAATCCATCGACTGCTTCTTTGTCACCAAATCCTTCATAAACTTGGCATATCCCGCCATTTGTTCAAGTGCCTCCATCAAAGGCACATTGATTGTAAGGGCTTTTCATCATGTCAATGAACTTTTTGAATTGATTGTCACTCTTTTGCTTTGCTAACCATTGAGGATAAGGTGGAGGTGGTCTAGGCAAAGGTGCCTTGGCTTTGGGCACCACCGGCTCGGGCATGTCAATCACGTGTTCCCTAGACGGGTTCACAGCATCTTGAGTTTCCACCTCGGCCTCATTAATGTCAATCCTCACATCATTGTTCACCTCATTCTCAACCACATCTTCAACTATCAAAGGTACATCATCTTCTTGGAACTCAACATCATAATCCACAACTTGCTTATCTTTCGAGGCATGCACATCACCGCCTCTCCCACTTCTTGTTGTAACCGCCGTCACATGATTATTTCCACCCTTCGAGTTCACTATCGTATCACTTGGTAGGGCACCCTTAGGGTGAGTATTCAACAATTGAGAGATTTGGCCTAATTGAACCTCCAAGTTCCAGATAGAGGTATTGTGGGAAGCCAATTGAGCATCGAAATCTTGGTTCTTCTTCATTATTTGTTCGAACATCATTTCAATTCTACCCATATCATTACCGGAAGAACTAGAACCTTAAGAAAGGAAGGGGGTGGATTGTTCGGTTGTTGGTACATAGGGAGCCTTTGAAAGCCTTGCCCCCGGTTTCCTTGGTTCCCATTATTCCATCCACCTTGATTGTTATTGTTGTTCCAGTTGTTATTATTACCATTCCAATTCCCTTGGTTGCCCTGATTGTTGTTCCCCCAATTACCGCCTTGGTTGTTGTTGTTACAATTACCACCACCTTGTTGTTGATTGCCCCAATTTCCTTGGGTTCGACATTGTTGGTTTGAAGAGTTGCCTTTATTGCCTTGATAGTTGTTGACATATTGTACCTCTTCACTTTGGAAATCATAACAATCATTTGGATAACTACCACCATCATTATCATATTCTTCAGAATTCCCTTGAGCTTGTTACCCTCTTTGCCTTCTCTTATTGACGAGCATGTTTACACCTTCCATGGCATTGACTTGGCAAGGATTTTGGACTTATTGCAATTGAGCCTTCGCCAATTGATTCATAGTAGTAGTAGTAAGCTCAGCAATAGCTTGACCATGATCATGTAATTCCTTGTGCAAATGGATGACCGTGGGGTCACCTTGGGGCACATTCACTCTACTTTGCCACACCGAAGAAGTGTCGGCTATCTCGTCCAATATCTCACAAGCCTTAATGTAAGGAAGCTTCATAAAGTTGCCCCCGGCCAATTGGTTCACAATGCATTGATTCGTGGTGTTGATGCCCCGATAGAAGGTTTGTTGAATCGTCGCCTTGGTCATATCATTTTTTTGGCATTCTTTCACCATTGTTCTAAACCGCTCCCAGATTTCATGCAAAGGTTCCGTTGGCTCCTGCTTGAAGGCCAATATTTCATCTCGAAGTGCCGCCATGTGCCTGAGTTAGCAATAAACTTATCCGCCAACTCATCCCAAGTTGTGATGGAATGGTTGGGGAGTCTCTCTAGCCAATCCAATAATTTCCCCTGAAGTGAGAATGGGAAAAGTCTCAACCTAAGAGCATCTTCGGACACATTCATTTGCTTGCTCCCCCAACATGTATCTATGAACCCCTTGAGATGCCTGTAGGCATTTTGATCGGAGGTGCCCGTGAAATACCCACGTGGCTCGAGCAAGGTCAACATCATATTGGTTATTTAAAAATTCCCCGCCCAGATTCGGGGAGGGACAATAGCACTTACATACCCTTGGTTCGGTAATACTCTGGGAGCCACTCTTGGAGGTGGCGGAGGAGGGTATGGAATATTATCATTTGGATTAGCATTGGCATTCCGGCCTCTCCGTTGTCCTTGAGGTGAAAGAGGCACCTCATCTTGCTCAAGATCATCTACCTCCTCCCCCGCTATCATGTTTCCAAGAGGGTCATTAGCGTTGTTTAATGCCATATTAGTACCTGAGTAGTGACACAAACAAGTAAGTAACAAAGAAGGAAAGAAGAACAATACACAAAACTAACTAAATAGATAGCTAAAACCGTTAGCTCCCCGGCAACGGCACCAAAAAGTGATCGCTGCCTACTCCGCACTACTAAAAAGTAAGAAGAGAGGGTCGCAATTTTACCCGATTTATGGGTCGGGATCGATTTTCATAGGGAGCTAGAAGGAAATCGAGTATCTATCTAGAGTGGAGTTGTGTAATTGTTCCAAATATCACTTCCAATCATTTTTGGTTTTTTTCTTTAATAATCTACTATTATCAAATACTAATTATAAATGCAACTAGATTATGCTAAACGAGAATTGCTACAAGTTGTATCTAATAGATAAAAAAGGGCACTAGGGTAGTGACTTTCACCTAGGTAGCTAATTGACGGGTAATTGCTTCTAAGGCACGATTGACATGTTTGGGGAAATATGCCATAACCCTTGCACGATTTTACCCACTCTCACACCTCTCGGTAGAGAGTGATTTTGCCCAATTGACTTTCTTAAGACCAATTGGGTAGGCAAATTTGCTCAAACAATTAGGGTTCAAGTCGGGTAATTACTCTCTCGGGGTTTAACCCTTTAATTAGGACTATCAATTCTCTTGAGTCCATCCCAATTCCTTGTTGAGTCAATTTTGGAGACTTAGGCTCTCTTTCTCAAGAAGAACCAAGTCAACTTAGCAAAAACCAGTGTTCGCAACCACTAATTCATAAATTAAACCATAAAATTAACCCAAATAACAAACACGCATAGCCAATCTAGCCATCACAACACCCATCAATTATCCACACTAGAGTTGAGCCACAACCCTAGCTAAAGGGTTTAGCTACTCATGCTTGAAGAGAAAATCAGATAAATAAATGAAGAGAAAGACATATTAATTAATTACTAAAGTAGATACGAAGAGTCAATGATTAAAATAAGTAAAATTGCCTAAAATGGCTACAAATGGTCTTCTTACGAGCGCAGCTCAAGTCTGAAAATAGCTGATACCCTAAAAATGAAAAAGGTTCTATTTATACTAAGTCAGAAAAAACTGGATAAAAATGCCCCTGCGGGGTCAGTGCGGACCGCAAAAAATGGTGTGCGGCTGCACTATGCTCTTGACTCTGAACCCAGGCTCTGCGGACCACACAGAATGAACTACATTCACGGAGGCATCTAGCGCGGTCCGCACAAACACGACCGCGGACCACACATGCTTGAACCTTGGCACTTGACATTTCTCTGAAGTTTGCTTCCGCGGACTGCATAAAATGGTAGTGCGGCCGCGGTGTCTTCAGTGCGGGCCACACAATATCTACTGCAGTCGCACTGCTTTGATGCCTTAAAATCCAGGTCTCTGAATCTCCTTAGTGCGGACCGCACAAAGTGCAGTGCGCCCGCACTAGGCCTGTTTGTCCTGAGTTGTCTTATCTTTGGTACTTGTGCAGGTTTCACTCATTTTGAGTCGATCTTTGACATCTCGTCACTTTGTTGATCAAACCTGCAATCAAGCATAACTTATAAGCCTTTTGGGACTATTTTGTAAGAATTTATAATCAAAGCGTAAGTAAGAAGAAGCATGAAACACGTCAAAATCCCTAGTTATCACCTATAGGTCTATTACAATGCTGCATATAAAATCATGCCTATAGGTCTATTACAATTCTGCATATTCAATGCATATAGAAATCATGCCTATTTGTCTATTACAATGATGCATATTCAAATATATCATAGAAATTATGTCTATAGGATATCTAATTCTGCATATTCAATTGCATATAAGTAACATGCCCATAAAGTTTTGAACAAAGTTTCACATTTAGATATATTCATAAGTCTAAAAACCAGTTCTACATTTTAGACACCATTCCTATAGGTTTAAACGATTTTTGCATTAGATACCATGCCTATAGGTCTGAAAAACAAGTTTCTGCGCCCAGATGCTACGTCTATGAGGTTTAAAAATATTAGCAATGCATAGAAAGCATGCCTATAGGAGTTTCTAATTGAATCTGATCCGCCTCACTCAGTGTTAGGTATAAAATCAGTAATAATAGATAATGTCAGTTACAGAACTTGTAATCAATTCGTTTAAATTCAGCCTCTCTTTAATAATCGGAGTCCCTCGCTTAACCAAAGTTTAGCAAGTATGCCTATAGGGTTTTCAAATAATTCGTCTCGAGTTTTAATGTCTTATTACCTTCTAAATTTAGTAGATATCATGCCTATAGGACCCCGTCTTAACGCTTAGGCAAGCCTTAGGGTAATATCTATACACTGAATATGTTCTATTAATTACAACCAGCAGGCAGGCCTGATTCTGGCTTCTTATCTAAATTATATAATAAATCAATCTGCCTCAATCTTTAAGCTCTCTCACATTTGGTGTTAATTAGACCTAAACAGTATGTGAAAGTCATGCTAATTTCGTATTTTTTTGTTCAAGGAGGTGTGATTGAGCCTCTGTTTGTTTATATGCTTCCCCCTAAAATGTGCAATATGTGTTTTATATGTCGCCTTAGATTTTTGGTCTTTTAAAACCTCAAATAAGCCCAATATCCCTCCCCTTTTACGATTAGTAGCCCTAAGTGCCTCCGGAACTGATAGAATTCGGACGGGTAATAGCATGCAATAAGTAATCGAGATCATTCCGCGCTTTAATACCTTAACGAGGTGGGAAGGGTAGATATGGATATGATGACCATGAGATAATATCATGTGTAGCCCCTCATTGAGGATTGATTACCGGACATTGTGTGGGGTGATCCATATTTTTAATAAACCTAGGATCCCCTTTTCTTTATTCTTTGTTTCTTTTCAGCATTTTAACTCTTTATTTTAAAAAAAAAATAGCTTTTTCTAATTACTCTTTAAATCTTGTCCACTTTCAAACCTTTATGTGTTGAAACCCCTTTTTATTTGAGCCGTATTTGCTTATATGTTGATTGTATCCAAATTCACAATAATTATCTGGCCGGGAACCACACTAGTGGATTCTGAGGGGGTGCCTAACACCTTCCCCTTAGAATAATTTCAAGCCCTTACCCTACCTCTGGTTATTCAAATCGAACTCTTTTGGTATCCTAATGCACCCTAATCATTAGGTGGCGACTCTTCAAATGCAAACCGAGTTCCCAAAAGGAACGAGTTGTCCCTCCAAATTTCATAAACTCGATTGCGCGAGAAAAAGGGGGCGCGACAACAATGATGTACCAAGGTGTTATTGTGGCAAACGTGCGATTTTGAAGCCATGTTGGTCAAATAGTAATGTGGGGCAGAAGCTGGATATGTCAACAACTTGTAAGTTATTATTTTGGGAAAATATGTTTGTTAATATTCTTTATATAACATGTTAATTAATAGTGTTGTGTTATAATTCCCATTTGTAGGACGAAAATCAATGTAGATTTGAAGAATGGTATGATGAACCCATTAACTAGGAATACTACAAACATTATTTGCACTATGTTTGGAATATGACCGGTGAATACGAACTCCAGATCTTTAAATTACAACAACTTGCGGTAGTGAAAGAGAAACTAAAAGAGGTAGAAGAAGAAAAAAATAGGTTGGAAGAGAAATTTAAGTGATTGAAGCAGAGAATAATGGGCGACAATGACTAAACAAACACATGTATGTGTTGAGTGTAGTATTTTATCTTTATGTTTACCGTGTCATTTTCATTAGTTGTACCGTATTTAAATTATGTTAAGTTGCTATATTTGTTTTGTGTTGCAGTATTAAACTAATAAATAACGCGAGAAATAAAAACACATGCGCAAATAATGTAAATCATAAATAATGTTGCTATTATTTACTGAATGTCATATGTATATGTAATCAAAAAATGTCAATGTGTCCCACAGCCTGTACTCTTTAAAGCATTGGCTGGCCTGAGGCGCATCCCATCCTGCCCCAGCTACACTATCAGGATCATCCTCATCACGTCGCCTCTTTATCGGAGAATGCATTGCAGCATGATCATCAGTAAGGCTGGTAGGCTCGGTAGAAGGGGACGTCGGTCCAGCAGTAACCTACAAAATAATAAGATATTTTAGTATATGAAATATATATTAGTATTGTACGTGTTAGCTAAAAAAAATTAAATTGTCTTACCATAGTCTCGGCGGGCTCCTAAATATAATCATCCGTCTCAGGCATATCTGTATCGCACAGAAGGCCTCTGTGACGGGCGAGAATGATGCCTTAAAAATCATGCTTTAGATATTTATGACTAATCAATGAGATAAAAACAAATATAAATAATAGTAATACAAACTAACCAAATCCTATGAAAGATCGTCAACATCCCTCAATGATGAGCCATAACTCAGTCGGTGCCCATTATCCACATCTCGTGTCAAATGATCATCAGCAACCGTCGATGGCTCTAGAGGACCAGAAATATACTGATCCCACTCCTGTCGCGTAATGGTCGTGCCGGTGATCAATAATAAAGCTGACGAGGTCACCTGCAAAGTCTCCGGAGTAAGCTGAAGGCTGAATGACGACATATCACTAGCAGCATGGTCTGGCTCAAGGTGGTCACTCGGCTGATCAACTCCAACATCCTCAACAGATGCCTCAATGCCCCCTTGCTGGGGACCACCTCCTCGCCGACCCCCACGACCACGTGGGACATCCCTACCTCTCTGGGAAGGCCTGCCACGTCGATCACGTTCAGGCTCCACTGCTGGCCCACAATGGTATTGCTCTGGCGGCACATAATCAACCTCGTATCCTAAGCGCTTATCATCTCAGACTCGCCTTAATGTCCAGGTAGCCAGATCTGTAACCTGCCGGCCATACTCGTGCAAAGCTGCCGCTCCCTCGCTGGTACGTTGCTGCATTTGCAGTCCCAACTGGTAGAATAGATGTAGGCTAATAGCCTGCATAACATGTAAAATATTAATTATAGAATGCTAGGTTAACGTTATAAGTAAGTATACCAAATAACATATCAGTGCCTCATGTCTCCCAGCGTATGGAACGTATCGACCACCATCGTGATGAACGGGATTCCTAACGAAATGTCGGGTAACGCTGTGGTAACAGCCCATATACTCATGCTCACCATCCGTACGCTCAGGTGGAGGGGGCGGCGGAATCAGGTCATTCCAACGGTCCCAAATCTCAATCTGTGCCTCTAGCCAGGCCACATATGTTTGGTCAACCCTAGAACGATCATCCCGCCGATAATGTGTCCTAAGCCAAGCGGGTGGAGTAGGTACAAGCTGCGTTCGACCAAACTAGCGAAGGACTCGCTCGGTGGCATGATGCTCGATAATATTGAGACATATCAATAGGACGGAAGAGCTCCATATAAGTCGGTCGGTCAAGCAATAATCGGGAAAACAAGCTATTAGCTCGTCGCTATATGGCCTCCATATGAACTATTAAATAAAAATAGAAATCATGAGTATACACAACATATATAAATACAGGCCAAGTAAACTTAAGTATACATGTACCTACGCTCCCTCAAGCAAATCCAACAAATCCCTATGATAGGGGTGATTATGGCGAGCCTCGAACTCGCGTCTGTACCCTCACCTATCAATCCACCTCCTATCTAAATGGAGAATGGTGGAGGTGGTGCATCCTGAGCGATGGGTGGTAGAGGTGGCTGGAACTGCAGGAACCGCTCCCAGGCCCAAACCTAATATACATTGTGAACGTAAAAATTAAGATATATTTTTACTATGTATGTTATAATCATGAAAGTAATTGACTATGTTTTCACCTGCAGCAACGGCAAAAATCTGGCAATGTCGCGCTGGGTGCCCATGCTAGCTCGGCACATCTACCTGTATAAGTAACCTAGAACAACTGCACCCCAGCTGTAAAGAGGTAAATCATCTAGCCGCTCAAGATGATGAAGAAATCTCAAGCTAACTAGGTTTCTTGAAGTTGTTTGGGAACAATTCACCACCAAACATAAGTAGCATCAACAATCTCGTATACCGGTTGATATGAGATACAGTTTATCATCTCTAATGTCCGCATCCATCACCTTCAGATGCAGTTGGACGGGCGTCAACTGCAAACGACTGGCCCCACTCGATGCAGCCTCCTCCGATGGCTGGAAATCGGTGAGCCGCTACAACATCTCCAAGTAATGCAATCCCGTATAATCTCTGATAGCATTCGGTAAAGCTACAGGTAATCCATCAACCGGCAGCCCATAAAGAACCTTCACGTCCTGAAGCGTGATAGTTGCCTCGCCGATGGGTAAATGAAAGATGTGTGTCTCCGGTTGCCACCGCTCTATTATAGCTGTGATCAATGACCAGTTCAACTGCAACCGGCCGATCTCAATGATCCTATAGAAACCTGTATCCTGAAGGCGTCTAACAATATGGGGATGGAGTGGGTGGGCCATAAGAAAGTCCCACATATCGTCTACCTGTCTAGCGCGGAATGTTTGGGCCAAACACCCCTCCCATATGTACGAAGACCTATACTCTGCATGTAGCAACAGTGGTCTAGCAATGCAGGTCCGGAATGCACTGGCGGAACCTCTATGATGACTATTGTAAATTGAATAATATTAATTAAAATATATTTCTTTATCATTGCTTAACATCTTTAAATATATTGCAATATCTTTAATATTAAAATTATTCGATATTTTCACTATATTGTTAATTAGTTTTCTATATTTATATGTTGCTTTATTTATTTGTATGTTAGTTTAATATTTAATATATTTGTTTATTATTTAATATGTTTGTTTACTATTTATTCTATATTATAATTTACTATTTACTGATTACAATTTAATATTTTAGTTTACTATTTACTATTTAATATGTTACTTTACTATTAACTATTTAAAATATTAGTTTAATATGTTAGTTTAATAGGTTAGTTTACTATTTACTATTTAATAGGTTAGTTTACTATTTATTCTACATTATAATTTTATATTTTATATTTTATAGTTTACTATTTAAAATTTATTCGATATTTTTACTATATTATTTATTAATATTTTTGTTTATTATTCTATATGTTTATATTTAATAGCTCTATCTTAATTTGTTGACTAGAATTCCAGAGAGTTTGTGTTAGAACTATCAACTTTTTTTAAATATTTTTGGGTTTAACATATAATTAAATAATTTATTTCAAAAGCTACAAAGATATTATGCTAAAGGGCACTGCATTTTACTACGCTAAAAGGGCACCACATTACAAATACGAGAATTATATTAAAATTACGGGCACAAGATACCATTACAGGAAACGAAAGTCACATATTTATATATGTACATCAACAACATCTAAATAAGATTATTTATTTCTAAAATAATAATTTATCTATTTTACTAATCTTTTAGCAAATAACTAATCTAAATCGGATAAAAATGACAAATTAATTTAATCACAAAGCAATCATGGAAAAACATATACGAAAGTAAAAATTAAGTAATTAACTTTTTTTAACAACTAATAATAATTTTTCTATTTTACTAGTTGTTTTTTTATCACACTAATATTATAATCCGGATAAAAAATAACAAATTAATTAAATTGTAAAACAATCACGAAATAACATGGAACACAGTAAAAACAACTAATAGGCATTTTTGATACATGAGTTTTAACATAAAATAAGTCGGAATACCTCGATTTAAAGTTTTTGGTAAATTGAAGATTTGGTGATTTGGAGTCGAAACAAGCAATCCACTACGAGATAACGACTTAGATACGATGTGGGACAGAGAATCTACACTTTTTGTGGGATCGGTGGGCTCCACTCGAGCTTTTTTTGGTTAACAATGGTGGGGGGATCGTTGTTTCTCTTTTTTTAATTGGGGGGCGGGGGGGAGCGTTCTGTTTTGGTGGGGAAGGGAAGGGACCGATTATTTATGTAGGTATAGCGTGGTCTAAAAGGCCGCTATGCTATAGCGCCTTATATTAGCGCGCTATACCTTCCCGCCCATTTGAGTTCAAATATAACACCTTACTGCACCGCGCTATACCTTAACGGATAAATGATCGTTAAGGTATAGCGCGGTGCAATACCACGCTATATATATAATGGTTCCCAATTTTTTTCCGAACTCCTCATACTTTGGGGATACCGGGGTGGGTGAAAGAGCGACCAATCTTATGAGTTTAAGATTTATCATTTCTTATTTGAAAAAGGGTATTTATTTGTAAATTTAACTTATAAACATTGACGTTATAAGCAATTGTTATATTATAAGTTTAATTTAACTAGCTATAATATGTCATTTGCCCTGTATTTATGTTATCATATTAAATTTGCTATGAATTGTTACAACTGACAGGTGTTATAAGTCAACTTAATATTATGAGTTTAAGTTCACTGTCGGTGTAAAAAAATGAATTACACTACTAAGTTTTTCAAGTATATCTACAAGTAAGCCTCCTTAAAATATAAGATTGGTGTAATCTTAAAAACAAGATAAATTACCTTCTACGACATATAAAATAGACATGACAGTATAAACACCGCTAACATTGATGGAGTATAATATTTAAACTTTAATATTATTAGTGTAGAAAGATTGTACATATGGAAATTAAACACTTATTAATCATATACATTAGGGGTAGTACTTGGCGGCGTTCAAGTTAAAACAACTCTCGTAGGTTGAGTATTTGACCTTTTGCTTTTGATTTTACTGGTCTTAAAGTACGCGTATCGCGCATGTATCTCATCATACAAATAAAAATTATAAATATTATTCATAAAAGTTTTTGAATTATTAAATAAAAAATTAAAAAAATATTGAGTTCCTGAAAAATTGATGAACGTTAATCTTATTTATCTAACTCAATTAAAAAAGATCTTTATTCTACAAAAGTCCCCATATATCTTAAAGTGTGGACTTTCGCCATGGATAGATTTAAGTTATCACGCTATCCTTTTTATAGGTACATTTGATCATCATCACGATAAAGAGAGTATACATGTTAAATAAACGATCTTACTTCTTTTAGCTAAAAAATAACGGGTTAGTTACAGATCCCTAATTTGGTATTTGTTCGATAATATGTAATAGCCACTCGCTTAGATTGATTTAATGACAACATGACAAACTACTAAGCGTTACGGCATTACTTTAGTTTTTGTCTCTTCCACTTGCAACTGATTTGCACCTCCAGTGAAAAAAATAGAGAAGGACAATCTAAGAGTCTCTTGATATCTTGAGGTAGAAGACATCTATTGTCACCTGGATTTTTTTGTTCTAGATGAAATAACAATTCCCAAAATATGAATTCTTGTAAAAATAAATATACTCGACTTATATAAGTAATTTTATTGGGATTAAATTTCTAAATATTAGGAGTATATATATAATTCAAAATAAGTAAAGATTTAATAGTCAAAATTTTAATTGATTTCAATTATTAAAAAAAAATTGTCCAATACATCACTTATTTTTAAATGATAAAAACGACCGATCAATTTCCCTTTGAAGTTTCATCTTTTAATAATAGTATAGATAGATTTTACAAACTAAAAGAAAAGTGAAACATTTCCTATATATTATTAACTTTGAATTTTAGTCTCACAATGATTTACCACATAATTAGAATAATTAATGTACTTATTGTAGATACTAAGTCTAAGTAAAATTATTCTTCAAGAAAATTATTCATAGATGCTAAAAAAAATTATGCTGTTCATCAGGTATCCAATTGGTACCATTATGATGTCGCCGATTGCCATATATAAACTACTCCAAGAGAATGTACACAAATTTTGTACTGGACCTTCCACATAATTGCCTTTTCTTAAAGGTTTATTGACGGTAAAAATTAATTTTAAAGTATTAAAATTTAGATATATAATTCATATAAGGAAAGATTTAATAGCTAAATTTTAGTGAGTTTGTAAGTCCTAAATGTTAGGAAAATAACTTCAATGACTATTTTGTCCAATGTGAAGTTAGTTTTCAAAGGGTAAAAAATGCAAACGATATTTCACTAAGGGTCTTCGTGCTTTTAATATAGTATATAGATATACGAGGAATTTTCAGAAACCATTATTGTTTAGTGGCTTCTAACTTCCTACAGCTACCATATACATAATTACTTCTTATAGCTACTATTCAGCTGTTACGGTAGTGTATTCGCTGTATTCGCACTGTTGTATTCATGAATACAGCAGCAAAAAACGCCTAAAAATCAGGGCAGTCCAGGTGTACGCACATGTACTCACATGTATTTGCGCCATGTATTCATGAATACAGCAGCAAAAAACTCCTAAAATCATGGCAATCCAGCTGTACGTGCATGTATTCGCGTTGTTGTATTCATAAATACAGCAGTAAAAACACCTAAAATCAGGGCAGTCCAGTTGTATGCGCATGTATTCACATGTATTCACGCCATGTATTCATGAATACAGCAGCAAAAAACCGCCTAAAATCAGGGCAGTCCAGCTATATGCACATGTATTCACATGTATTCATGCCGTTGTATTCCAGAATACGTCAGTAAAAAGCGCCTAAAATCAGGGTAGTCCAGCTGTACGCGCATGTATTCATAATGTATTCACGCCATATATTTATGAATACAGTAACGTCAATTACCTTAAAAATAGGTATTTTCAACTGTCTAAGAGAGAGAAAAGACATAAATAGCGTATTTCATACCTCAATGGTAGTATATACCATAAGTACTTATTTTACTATAAAATATAAAAGGTGGCTATAGAAAATAATATTTTAAAATAATTTTGATTTATAATAAATAGGGTGTATACCTTTGCTATAGGAGGTAAACTTACAAAAACCACTATGTTTTAGTGGTTATTAGCTAGTTTTAGCTACCATTTATTATATTACTTCCTATAGCTATGTTTTCAGATTTTTAGAGTGTATTCGGTGTATTTAAGCTACTGTATCCATGAATACAGTAGCATTTCTAGGCGTGAAACAAGGGATTACAGCTAGACAGATTTTTGTATTCGAGTGTATTCGACTATATTCTTGGCGTGAAACATGGGATTATAGCTGGACAGATCATTGTATTCGACTGTATCCACAGCGTGAAATGGGAGATTACACCGTTTTTAAACGAAAAGTGAATCAATTAACATATTAGACTCCTAAAATAACTCAACAAACTCAATTATAACACACAAATTTTATATTTCCAGTTATAAAAAAGATTCTCAACCGAAAAATACCTCAAAAATATAGCAATCTTCAGAGAAATTATATAATACATTTGAATACTTAAATTATATTAATTAAAAAATATATATATGAATACATTCATGGCATATAGCGAGATAGTGAATACAATGAAATACATAGAATACAACATGATACATTAAAATACAATAAAAAATACAGTGAATACAATGAAATACATGAAATACGCGAGATACATTGAAATACAATGAAAAAAAGATAATGAATACAATGAAATACATGAAAATACAGTGTGATACATTAAAATACATTGAAATATATTAACAAAAAATTCAAGTTGCTCAGCCCCAAACTCCGTCGTCTTTGTTCAAGAACAAACCCTAATTTCCAGTGAATCCGCCGTCAATGTCAGAAGTGGAGTGCCGTCGTCGAGCATGATAATCTTTATAGAGCTTTGCCTAAACCAGCTAGATTAAGGATTCGAAATCAGAGAAGGATAGGTTTGTTGATGCGTTTAATTCCGGCCCGATTCATGCATCTCCGCCGACAAGAGCTGTTGCGTCGCCGGCTGTTCACGACAAAAACTCAAATTATAAATTTAAAAAAAAAAAAATAAGTACGTAAGAATGACAAGACATGAAGTACACTATTCGCTACAGCACGAAGAACATTCATTCAACAAGGAGTCAAGTGACAAAAATCCCAGAAAACTTAAAAGGGTTTAGTGAAAATAATCTAAAACAATCAAAATTGGAAACAGATCTTAAATAAAAGGAAGAAGAAGAAGAAGAAACATACTGGAGTTGGCCATGGAGATTTCGTTGCCTTCATTAGGGTCAAGCCAGGGAGGCAGCGTATTTTATGAGAGAGGGAGCGTATTTTATGACTTAAGGGTAGGAGGTGACCATAAATAGATATTTAGCTATAAAAAATAAAAGGTAGTTATAGAATATAATTTTTTTTAAAATGGTATTTATTAAAAATAAATAAGGTATCAACCTTTGTTATAGGAGCTAGGAGGTAACCAATCCTTCCTTTAACGGGCTAATGGCCCAATGGGCTTTACAAATATTTCAGTCATCAACCATAGGTTGTGTCGTTAGGTACTTCCAATTCTCTTTAAACTTAAGCTGAGTAATTACATGTATAATTAAGGAATTTTTACCTCCATATACCATAATTATAAAATTATTACCCTCAATGTTTAACTTTAGATATAATTACAGTTGGTAAACTAAATTACCATTTATATACCATTGAGGGTAATCATTAATGGGTCCTATATACGAGGCATAATTATAGCTCAAACCCCACCCCACCCCCCACATTAACTACATTAATTATACTAAATTAATGGGTCTTATAGCTCTTTCCTTTTAGTTTTAC
>MU690187.1:91608-101845 GCA_026770625.1 Nicotiana glauca
CAACTATTACAGCTGATAGTTTGCTTGGAAAGGCAGGAAGATAGAGATCTAAAGTGAGATGGATGCTACTACTTAAGTTTTCTATGATTGCTTAGCTTACCTTACACTTGTATGTGTAAATAATTTTTGTAGGGTATGATAATTTGCTGCATACTTAAAAATGAAGCTTTCAATTATATCATTTCAGTTATTGCTTTGATCAGCCGAGTGTCTATCATAAATAGTTTCACTATCTATACGAGGTAAGGATAAGATCGCGTACTCTCTACCCTCTTAGACCTTATTTGTAAGATTACACTGAATATGTTATTATTGTTCTTGATCATCTGGACCCAATCCATGATCTCTAAGCTAACTTCTAATCTTGTTTTTTCTTCGTATTAATTTTTTTGTTTGTGCTGATATGAATGAAGAATTTTCTTCTTTTTGCTTTTTATTAAATTTTTTTCCTTTGTGCTGATATGAATGAAGATAGTGTACCAAAAAATTATATGAATGAAGGTACTCGATAGCAAGGAAAATTCTAATTGTTCCTCAGCTTCTTTATGAGTATATCATTAGAAAGTGGAAAAGTGAGGAAGTGTTTGGTATGACAAAAAATATTTCTTTGGTCATTTTCTAGTGTTTAATTGCATTAAAAAGATCATGGAAAATATTTTCGAAAATAACGTCTCTCACTTTTGGATGAAAGTAATACATTTCCGTCACAATTATCTAAACTTCTAACTTCGTATAACTGTTTTAACCAAAACACAGAAATTAAAGAACTTTAGGTTATACTAAATGAAACTGTTTCTCTTTAATTATAATTTTTCTCTTTGGAGACATATGAGCTTGACCATTTTCTATATGGTCCAGATTAGTTAATATTTGTTTTTAGAAAATTACAAATGTTTTTTCTTATGGGTAAGCCCTCAATTTCTTTGCTCTTTTGGTTCATAATTCAGTACACCTCTCAGCACCCAACTTAGAAAAGGTTGCGAGAAAACTTGCTTATTCAGTCAAATCTGAGGACTATAGCTTACCTAACTGTAGATTAATTCGGTTAAGCAAAATCTCTAAACTGATTTGAAAATAGATTAACTTCACTGGAATATGATTAAGGAACATTGTTTACCAACAGCCACATCGCACCAAAATCTTTAATTTGACGAGCACAACATACAACTTAAATTTTAACAGAAAAAGATACCCATCTTTTATCTAAAACTCTAAAAGTATACACCTTGATATATAACATAATTAAATCTAATGCAACCAACAACATTTTGCATTAGTTCGAAATTAAAACATGACAATTATTTATTTATAGACAAGACTTGGATTTATTAGAAATTATAAACACAACCAAAGTCTTCAATTATTTCTTGCAACCACCATTATTTTTAGTGATAGTAGCAGTCTCGTTCATAAAACATCCACGATATCGACTCGTGATAGGAGTCTTCTTTACAACGTTACTAAAACGATTATTAATCATCTTAGAAGCCTCTTGAATGCCAGTGATACGAGTTTGAGCCGTGGGAGTAGCAAAACAAAGGAGGACGACAAAGATGGCTACCACGATTTCTTTACCCACGGAGACTATAATTTGTATGTCATATGATACAACATGCACATTATTTAGAATTGTTCCAATATGCACATTATATAGGAATTTTGAGCGAAAGGATTCAATTTTTAGAATTGTTCCAATATGCACATTATATAGGAATTTTGAGCGAAAGGATTCAATTTTTAGAATTGTTCATATATGCCTTTTGCAATACAAAATCCATTCACTTTAAGACAATATTTGCATCCTTGAGCAATAATAGTTCACCAAAGCAATTTTGAGAGGAAGTGTTAACTGTAGATTTGGTTGTATGTGCCTTCTCTAAAGAAAAATCCAATCACTATTGGACAATCTTGAATCCATGATCAGCATTAGTAAAAATAATGTCAAATCATCCTGTGTGATCATAACAAAAAAATTATCACACAAATCCAGCTAAGTTTTTTTTGGAAATTTTCGGACATCAGTAAACTTTTAAAGCAAAACAAAAAGTGTTACGCAAAGTATTGTTCACTGCCCAAATTATGGAGAACGTGAACCTATGGTCTCTCCGTCAAACTAGTTATTTTATGTACATGTTTCCTAGAATTATCTAATATTATCTGCTGGCCCATGCTCCAAAATGTTGAATGGTGCACTTGATTGAGTTATTTACCTAAAGGAATATGGATCAATTCACAATTGATACTATTTTCCACTTTCTTAAGTGGTGCACCTATGTTCTAGTAACTCTAGACACGCCTGTGAACACCACAATGCCATGCTGAAATGGACAATTGAGATCTTCGTCAAACAGTTTAGTCTAAGAAAAACAAATGCAGTTTACTCCTTCAAATATTTGACCCTCAAAAGACCTACATCTTGCATACTTGACATGGCGAGAAAAGAAACGTAACATAGTATTTGCTCCCTGGAAAGCATCATAATACACGCCTTTATGTACGTGTACAAGATTCCTTGAGGCAAAAGTGGTTACAAATTTATTCGGTTTACATAAGATGCCAGTTTATTTTCAATGAAATTCCTTATACTAGTTGCATCACCCTGCCGGACAATTCTTCCATCTTCCATGTAAACTGCACCATCTGCATACTCAAGTTCTTCCAAGCGATGGGTCACCCACAAAGCTGTAATTTCTTTAGATGTATCTATGGAGTTTCTCACTGCTTTTATTACTCCAATCTAGCAAAAGTTGAAAGAGAGAAAGAAATTCAATATGTGAAATCGATCTATTCCAATCCACTCCTCGCTAAAAATCAAATATCAACTCATAGTGATTTTCAAATCTTCCTTCCTCTTCCGGCCAACACAAAAGACCAAGGGAAAAAGGAATTCACAAAGAGCACAGAACAAGGAAAGGATTAAACACGTCATTCAGAGAAGGCAAGTCATCAACCTAAGAAGATTACTAGTATAGTCGTACTAGCTTTCCACCTTGCCAGAAAAATTCCTTTGCCCACTGTTTCAAATGGTAGTTTGCAGCATATATGGATACCCTTTAACATATTTGACACTAAGAGGATGCTACCTCTCTCTGTTCAACATGAGCCAAAGTTTCTAATTTGGGAACATCTGCTGCACTTGGGACTTCACTGAACAATAATTTTGAGCAGTTTCAGTTCAAGAAAATGCCATTTAAGACCTTTTTGTTGGACAGTTTCAACAGTTGAATAACAGGCTAACAGGATTGAGGCGACCAACTAGCATTGAATTGCAGTGTTTTTGTCATCTGATACCAGCAGGCATCCTTGATATACCTCTAATAGTTTCTTGTGGTGTGGAGAGGGGGTGGAATACTCTTCATTAAATCTTTCGATACACGTTCCTCAGAAGATATCTATTTCATTCATTTATTCATTTTGGCAAGGGCATGCAGTTTCTCCACTGGTAGGTCATGCATGTGATTTACCCAACAAGTGAAAAACAAGATGCTACAAAGTGACATAAAAGTTGAATCAGATTATACCTGATCAGTTTCATCCAAAAAAGTAGTCAGTTCATCAAGTAACAAAACTTTGCAAGCTTCTGCCAAAGCACCAGCAGTAGCAACCCTTTGTTTTTGACCACCACTAAGAGTGTGAACTGGTTTCTGCATGGCAAAAACAAAAGCACAGATGTGAGAGCAGTTCCGTATTATATTGACCTGTTAGGGACCTAGGAAATCATATCTGAAAAACGTACTTTCAAATACTCAGACATCCCAACTGCATCCAAAGCTCTCGCCACCCTAGTCCTAATTTCATTTGGTGCTAAGTTCAATTTGCCAAGACCAAAAGCAACATCAGCTTCCACTGTAGGCATCACGACCTGTAAGCACAAGAAATAAAGAAGCCATACATTTAAGAGTGAAGAGCAGAATAACTTTCTTAATACACGGCCGTGGAAAGACCACTTCATATCAAAGCTAGTTTGTAGGTTTAGGTATAAAACCAAACCAATAAAAAACACTTAAAAGGCAAACTTAGCTCCCTGCTTTTGCCATACCAAGCACATCATCTGTTTCGCAGAGACCTCGTGAATTCATCATAGCAAAAGCATATGAGGCTATGTTATAGAGGCCTTGCACATTACCGCACAAAAGGAAAATGGATCAACGTATGAGAAACTCTATAGGTTCGCACTCTGTGGAATCATAAATTCAATTCAAAGAATAAAATGCATAGCTTGGAATAATGACAGACACGTGCGCTATTGAATGACTCGTGAGTGCCAAAATTATGTGGACTTAGCTACCACATATCCTAGAGGTTTTCCAAAGTTGTACAAACTGCACCATCTACCCAGAGTAATGGCCATACAATGGTCATACAGAGTTACAGACTTGACCAGAATTCGTGTAGAAACTAAAGAATTTTTTCAGGATCTGCCTACTATTGATCTACAACAGAAGTTCTATGAAAACATATTAGTCCTTATGATGCAAAGAGCTGGGAAAAACTCGGAATGATAGTTCTTGCCAAATCTAAACTCGACTGAGATATAGTTCAAGCGAAGAAAGAAACCCAAAAGTTTAATTACATTAATCGAATTGTTATCAAGTGGAGTTGATATCTCTAATTTGGAATTATGCTTATACAAGATGAAGCGTTCAATCTTCTCCTGTTCCATTATGATTTACATTCTTTTTTTTTCTATAACAGCGGTACCCGAGCCAGCTTATGCACGCCTCGACAATTTCACAAGGTACATGTTACCTCGCACCAGCATAGTAACTCTAGCCTACAAGGCTTACACAGATGGAAAAAAAATCACCAAACTCTTTTTGTCTCTGGTAGGATTTGAACGTTTCTCTCTCATGGTTTTCACCAAATTATCGACGTTAGGCAACACCCTTGGTGCCCCTTATGATATGTACATTCTTTTGCAGTTGTTCCAAGAAATTCCAAGCCTCGATTATTAAAAGAAGCCTATTTTATTGATTAAAATGTCGGATTGAGACGAGTATAAATGGACCGCCATGGATAGTGAGGATTCGTATAGGTGAACTCAACTAGATTGGAATTGAGATGTAGTAGTAGTTATTATTGCTGCCATAAGTATCTAAAGTCTCAAGTTTTAGACCATAAATCTCACAATTCATCCATTATCAGCAATTTAAAAGTCATCAACACAATATGCGATTGCAAACATTCTTGCTTAATTCTCCAATTTAATCCATAAAAGACAGCCACAAATCTGAATATGACAGAGGGTTAGGCAGCACTGCCATCTAATAATAGATATAAATGATAAAAGTGGAAACTTTTCAGCTCAGCAGACACACCTGATGATCAGGGTTCTGATACACAAAGCTCCTTGGTCTCTCCACATAGAAGAATCCATCATCTGGACTCAATAAACCTGCTAATATCTGGGAATAATTTTCACCCAAAAAAACAAAACCCAAAATCCCTTTAATGTTAACCAGACTTGCTAGAAGATACAAAATTTTGCACAGTTTACATACACAATTTAGATAGTTTACCTTTAAAAGGGTTGATTTTCCACAGCCATTGGGTCCAAGAAGCATCCAGAATTGCCCAGAGGGAATTTTCAGTGAGCAATCCTTTAGAATTGGAAGTACTTTCCCTTGTCTGGAGCCAACTGAATAGCTAAGGTTTTGAGCGTCAATTGCAAAACTGTCAGCTGTTGCGACATTTCTACAAACACAAAGTAAGCAAATTATGGTATATATGATAGAGAAAGGGCCTGTTCGAAAACAGGAAAATGTGGAGATATAGAGATTGCCTGGGGCAGTGGGAGTAAATGGGTGGCAATTGCAGAGCTGAAGCTCGGACACAAACCGACTGTATCATTTTTGGGTTATCTATGGATTACGAATAATTCTTTTTATTTATGTCTTTGTTTTACTTCCCATGAAATTTAGAAACGTAAATAAACTTTTGAATATTATCGTCTTAAATTAAATATGTGGATAACTCGTGGCATAGTCAAATTTTTCACCAAAGTAAAGATAAAGTATTCCATCCCTTCACATTTATTTGTCCATTATTCTAAAAATAAATTTTTATTTTTATTTTTGCTTTCGCATATCAAGACACATAATTTATTCTTCTTATTTTATCTTTAGCATTAATTATTCATTTCAAATCATTTTCAAATTCTATTAAATACTATATATTAATTATTTATTATTTTTTAAGAGTTGTGCAAAGTTAAGTAAAAGTAAACGAAGGGAGTAAATACATAAGTGTTTGTATTGTGTCAACAAAATCCAACATCCACTACAATATACGTAGAAATAAGTTTGACCTTATATGCATATTTAATTTTCTGTCAAAGGCGGGGGCGGACCTAGAATATTCAATACGGGTTCCCGGGAATCCTTGCGTAGTCCCTGTATTTATATTAAGAAATTTACGAAATATTTGTTAATATTTAACAGTGAACCTAAATATTATTACATATTAATTTAAAATTTTGGTAAGAACCCGAGATCATTCTGTCGTGCACCGTAGCTCCGCGCCCCCTTGGATAACATATAAAAATAATATTTGGTTTTTGGTGGTTTTAAACATCTCATATCATTAAATATATCATTATTGATAAAAATGAGAATGTTTAAAAGAAAGTAGACACATAAATTGTAATTGATAGAATAATAAATAAGATTGAGTAGACTTTCAATAGAAGTTCAATACATATATTCCCTGCATCTTAATTTATGTCTTACTTTTTTCCAATTTGCTATACAAAATATGCCATCTTACTTTTTTAATTCAAATTTTTTACATTATGTAACAAAGGTTAACACCTTATTTATTTTAAATAAATACCATTTAAAAAAATTATATTCTATAGATACATTTTAATGTTTATAGCAAAATATTTAATTTTGGTTACCTCCTACCCATAAGCCACTAGATACGCTATTCAGTTACAATATTTTCTTTCTCTCTCTACTTTGATATATATCATTCTCTTCCCCCATTCCCTGAAAACACAACTGAGGGCTCCGCTTGCGGGCATCTTACTCTGTTTCCGTTTGTCAAGTCTCTACAATGCTCTTTCGTTTCATCTCCAAATCCTCACACATCTGACTCTTAACCCTGTTTCCTTCCAAAACCTACTTCTTAAACCCTAAACCATTTCCACTATACCCTCTGTTTGGATCAAAAGTTATCAATATACTTTGTAAGCTTAAAAACAATCAAAAAATAAATGAGGGTAAATCATAATCAAATATAATAAAACCTAGAGATAGAAAAGATGAAATTATTGTAGTAGATCTGATAGTATGAACTCGAGAATAAGTGTTCGTTAGATGTAGAGATAGAGAGAGAGTAGGAGAAAATCAAAGAGTTGTATTATTCGAGAATAATAATGATGCCCCTTTACAATGTGAGGGTCTCCTTTATATAGCAGGAGGTCTTCCTCGAAATAATCATAAAAGTACAAAAGTAGTCAACGTCCCCCTAGTGAGGACGCTGAGTTTTAAACGACGTCGCCTTTGTCCCGACGCCCAAGTCGTACCCTTGCTTTAGTTGATATATGCTCAATGGACGTACCCTTCGGCGTAGAGACATTGAGGGTTAAATTTGACCCTATACAGTTAGCCCCTCCGCTCGTTGGAGGCGCATTCAGTAGGCGTCTTCAATGGGCGGAAATGCAAACCTCGTCTTTGGAAAATTTGACCTCGCCCTGGGGGCAGTAACGTGAATGAGGTGAAATGTATGATATTGCCGAGCTGCTGACGTGTGGCTCCCTTTTCGAAATAACGTCATCGCCCGCATGCGTCATTATTATACTTACTCCCGAGGCGGTTCAGAGGATGATGTGATGTTCTGGTTTCCCGCGCCAGTTTTGAATCATGCCTTTTCGATTTCTACGCATCCTAACCCTATAAATAGGGGGAAGGTTCAATCCGTTTCATCTTTCGAACCTTTGGAAAACCTTTTCTGGCTTCCTTCTTTGCCTTTCTTTCTAGCAACTGTTATTTCGTGTGAGACTCTTCCACTTCTTTGAAGCCACATTTCTCGTTGTTAGTGCTTTGTTCCTTACATAGGATAACATGACAAAATATCGTCAGAGCAGTAAAAAGACCAAAGATAATGCCCCATCTAGGGTTCCGCCCTCCTCCGGTGGCGAGGAGGAAGAAGCAGGAAAATCCCTTGTTCCCCTTACTGTAGACAACGTTCTCCCAAAGGAGATGCATATTCAAAAGGATTTTCAAACTAAAAGCCCAGCCCTTCCCTGGGAGCATAGTGATTTATTGCAATCCTATCTAGACAATCTTCGAGCGACCCACCATATTCCGGACTATGTGGAAATGGCTCTAGCTGGGATGGATTATGCCGATGTGCACAGGCCTGGGTACTGCACATTTTATGAGTACCCATTTTTGATCGGTTATAGTCTCCCGATCTACCCTTTAGCGGAGGAGCTTTGCCGCTTTTTCAATATGTGTCCGGCTTAGCTTACTCCTTGCACTTTGAAGGTGTGCAGGATTCTGACCACGTACGCGGCCAAGGCTGAGTGCGGCGTCTCAGTTCATCACCTTTTACAGTTATTCAGCCCTGGTTACCTGAGGGGTACCATGCTGCAGTTGAAAAGCCGTGGCACGAAAGGCTTGGTTGTTAAATCTGACGACAAGACCAACCGCCGCTTTTGGCGTAGGTACTTCAACATCAGGACGGAACACCTGGTGTCTAACCCTGAATGGTTCCCAGAAAGATGGAACCCGGAACGTAAGTACCTTTATTTGTAGAATTCATGACTACTTGCGACCTTGTCCATTCGGTCACTGTGATTTCTTTCTTTTCTCTTTTTTTGTAGCGAGGGCTTCTCCACCCCAGTTCATTGACAATATTAAATCGTGGGTGGAAAGAATGATACCTTATGCGGAGGAATGTCATACCTGGGCCACATTTCGTGAACGATACGGCCCGTCAGGTAATTCTTCGTCTTTGGTGAAGTTCTCTTATGTTTTGTTACCTGACTTACTCGTGTTGGCAGGTCGGAGCGCCCCTAAGAAGTAGAAAACCGTCGTTACCTCGCCTAGGGCGGGGTCTGACTCTGAGGGTGGAGATATACCCTGCGACTCGTTCAGTGATGGAGCTCCTGAGGTTCCTCAGCAGGAGGTTGCGCCTGTGGCGGCGTCCGCAAGTGAAGCGACTCCTTCAATGTCATCCCCGCGGCTTGTGGAGGAGGCTTTTGAAGGTGAGGAGCCGCCAGAGAGAAAAAGACGGCGGTTGATAACGGGCAAGGGGATAGCAACTGAAGTAGAGAGGGCGAGTGAGACCCGTCAAGGGTCGAGGCCAGTTTTTATGGCCGATGCTAGCCGTTCTGGGAGGTCGGCTCCCCAAAAGAGAGTTGTTGCCGATGCCAGCCCAGCCCGCATTCCGGAGAGTGGTTCGTCGGCTGCTGTTGGAGAAGTGGGCGATGGTGCCGAGAGGGTGGACCCTGAGGCCGCCCATGGGGATGCATATGGGTTAATGACGGGGATCTATCCTGGAGGGTCGCCGGCGCAGCCTTGCAGTAGCTTTCAGTTTTCTTTGTGTGCCGTAAGGCTAACTTTGATGCATACTGACTTGCCTTTCCTCTTTTTCTTCTCCTTTTTAGACTCTCATTTTGGAGGTGGAGAGGATTCGGCGAGCGCAAAGGAAGGCAGCCACTTAATAAGATGGCGAAAAAGTACAAGCGGTGCCGTGCCAAGCATCGGGCACTGGCGGACCTACTTAAGCAGGACCCGGAATTTTGGGTGTTCCGTGAGGGCCTTGAGCAGTCGGAGGCCCAACTGAAATGGAGGATGGTCGAGCTGGAGCAGGTTGATGAGCAGCTGATAGCTGCTTTGGCTCGGAACATTGAGTTGGAGACTCTTCTTCAGTCGAAGGAAGAGGAATTGGAGGTTGGCTGTAGGGTAGCGGCGGAAGCTGCTGATTTGCGAGCCAAGGTTGCTGCCTTGACCGCCGAGCTCAATACCAGGGCGGCTTAGATTGAAGCCCTTAAGCGGACTGCTGTGCCAAGGTCTGATGAGGATGCGCATCGTGAGGCGCATGAGATGTGGGTATATGCCGAGGCCAGACTAGTCATGCTCGAGGAGTTCTTAGCTGCGGGTCGAGCTACTGAGGCGGAGGTTCAGGAGCAACGGCGCGTAGCTCGCGAAGCCTGTGGGTATAGTTCCGACTCCCCAGACCGGGCGGGCTGTAATTCCGAAGACGTTAACCATCTAGGATCCGGATC